>CM046029.1:59781222-60006157 GCA_025215565.1 Flaveria ramosissima | reverse complement strand
TGATAGAGACTTGCACGGACTATGCTGGCGTGACTCGAAAACTGCCTATCCAATTCTGGAATGAGGCAGTGGCAAATGCATGTTATACACTGATCGAGTCCTAATAGTCAAGCGCCACGGAAAGACATGTTATGAGCTACTACAAAGACGCAAACCGAATTTGGAGTATCTTGAACCTTTGGCGCGCCGTGTACACTTCTGAGAAGACACAAGAAGGCAAATTCAGCGAGAAGGCAGATGAAGGAATTTTTCTAGGATACAACATACCGAACAAGCGAGTTTACAATAACTCAAGGGTCTTGTAGAAGTTGGTGTAATGTCGACGTTCAGAGATATACCACACCACCTACAGGCAAAGGACCTGCATACTTCTTCGATTATGATGGATTCTTCAAGTCCTTCAACATTCTCTCTCTCCCTCGGATGATGAGTTAGCTACTAGGATGATGTATGATATTCTGAATACACCATCCGCACACAAGGAGAATCATCTACTCAGTCAGGGGGAGTAGTCGATGACAGTGACTCCTCCTCTGATGATGAAACTGAAGCAGATTGACCAGAACAGTCAGGAGGAACAGGGTTCCAGTTCCTGAAAGTCCACAAGCATCTACGAATGATGCACCTTCAACTCGAACATCAAACTCCAACTTCCTCAGATGCAGAACCAAATGTTCATAATCTCGGTTCTGAGGTGGCTGTTCCTACTACTCCAGGATCACGACTTAAACGTCTATCATCCCTTGACAATGTTATTGGGGATGTGATCAGATCAGGAGTACAAACCCGAAATCAGCTATACTCAGCTGATTACGCCTCAGTTTGGAGAAGGTTACATTCATGATGGTGCTTATCGATGTTTTGTCTCGCAGGTTGAGCCAAAATATGTCAGTGATGAAGCATAAATGAGAGGCGTGGGTGAGTGCCATGCAAGAAGAACTTCTGCAGTTAAGAAGTTAGGTGTATGGACTCTGGTTGATAGACCTAAAGGTGCTAAGTCATTGGCACCAAATGGGTACAAAATGCAAGAAGGATGACCAAGGAGTCATTATCAGGAACAAAGCTCGACTGGTGGTTCAAGGTTTTGCCAAGTCGAGGGATTGACTATAATGAGGTGTTTGCACCCGTGGCAAGGATGGAAGCTATTCGTATCTTCCTTGCCTATGCATCGTACATGAAGATTAAAGCTACCAATTAGATGTGAAGAGTGCATTCCTTCATGGGGAAATCAGGGAAAAAGTCTATGTAAGTCAACCCGAGGGATTGAAGATCCTTATCATCGGGGATAGATTTTACAAGCTCGACAAGGCTTTGTACGGGCTTCATCAAGCTCCTCGAGCTTGGTATGAGAAAACTCTCGACTATCTTGTGAAACACGGCTTTCTCGCAGGGGAGTCATTGACTGCACACTGTTTATTAAAGAAAAGGATGGCGACCTACTGCTTGTACAGATATATGTTGATGACATAATCTTCGGGCAAAGAACGAAAGAGTTATGCAAAGAGTTTGAAGCAGTGATGAAGAAAGAGTTGAGATGAGTGCTATGGGGAGATGAAGTTCTTTCTCGGGATTACAGGTGGATCAAACACCTAATGGGATCTTCTACATCAGACCAAGTATGTAGGAGGACATTCTCAGTCGCTTTGACATGGAGAATGCTTCTGCTGCTGGGACTCCACTTGCTACGAATCAATGATATAGCACCTGATGAGAATGGAGATCTTGTAGATGCCACTATGTACCGAGGAATGATTGGATCCCTCATGTATCTCACTGCCTCAAGACCTGATATTATGTATGCTACATGTCTATGTTCTAGATATCAGGCTAAACCAAAGGTCAACCATCTGATCGGGTCAAGAGGATTTTCGTTATCTGAAGGGTACAACCCACACTTGGATTGTGGTATCCTCATGATGATGACTTTGAGCTTACGCGTATAGTGACTCGGATTACGGGGGAGCAAGATGAACTACAAGTCTCAGCAGCGGCCGGTGTCAATTCTTTGGGAGAAGATTAGTTACCTGGCAGTGTAAGAAGCAGACATCGGTTGCATTGTCAACCTGTGAAGCCGAATATGTTGCTGCTGCAAGTTGCTATTCACAAATCATCTTGGATTCAACAGCAAATGCGGGATTACGGTTTTAAAATTCTCATCTACTCCTATTTTGTTGATAACTCTGCTGCAATTGCAGTAACTAAAAATCCGGTTCAACATCCTAAGACCAAACACATCGGTATTAAATACCATTTCATAAGAGATGCTTTGAAAAGAACTTAATTGATGTGGTTAAAATTAATACTGATTTTCAACGCGCTGACCTCTATACTAAAGCCTTGATAAACCACGTTTTCAATATTTGCTAGAGGTCAACGGAGTTAAAAAGAAAAGTGAGGTAATTCCTGATGATGATAATGTGTAGTCCGATGTAGTTTAGTTAAAGTTAATTTTATTTTATTTTATTTTATTTGTTTTATTTTCGTCTGTTATATTTAAACTCATGTTATTTTGCTGTTTATTAAAATCCTAAAAAAATTAAACCAGAAATGATTTTAGTATTTTAGGGGGGAGAATATGTCAGCAAGTTAATTAAAAAAAAAATTGAGGGAAGGAGTAACTAGCTGAAATAAGGTAGATTGTGTCTGTGATACCGATTCAATACCTTTGGAAAATGATAGTACACAGGAACAAATCAAGAGGGACTTTAAAAATTTAGTTTTGAAAAGATGCAAAAGTTCAAAGTATAAGTCTGTGTAGTCTAAGCAATATAAAAAGGGAAGATGAGAGAAACTGGCAACTCCTAAGGTGACACAAAGAAAGTAGACTTAGAGGCTGCTAGACCACAAATGATATGTTGTTGTAGATTCAACACAATAGACAATTAGACCTGATTGGTGATCTCAAGATCAAACTAAGTTGTTCAACTGACTTGGGCTTCCATCTTATCACTGGTTAACACAATCAAATATATTCCCATAAGGGGTAATGAGCATTTTAAACGCCACAAATGTGGCGGATGACCATAATTAGAGCAAAGCAAAAAAAAAATGAAAGACAAATGCAATATAAACTAATGACTTATGTTGTTGGTGCATTTTGTGTAAAATAAATAAGCTGCTCTAACAAGGAGATAGGTTGTGTGCCTCTCTGCTGTGCGATGGCACTGACCTGAGGATAAGCATAACCTAGATATTCTAGAATTCATTGTTGTTTGCCGCCTCTCTGCTGTGCGATGGCACTGACCTGAGGACAGGCTTCTCTTTGAAAGCTCTAAGAATAGTCTCTTCTTGTAATAATACCCGTAGACCGCTCAAAGCTCCCGAGGAATGTTGATTACCATATAATGTGGGATCCACAAATGTTAGTTGAAATAATTAACCTAAATCATTCACCAGTCTGTGTATGGATTTAAGTGGACAAACATACTGACAATCAAGGTGGCTACATTCTCAAAATTCAAATCAATGTGAAAATCTAAGAGTTCAGTATGTTTTCCTTAAGTTGCTACAACTCTGGATGAACCCGAGAATTTGAGCATCAAAAGTTTTAATAACTAGTCCCAAAATGATTTGACTTACCTGTATGATTCCAAAATTGAATTGGTCCAGATATGATCAATCTAAGTTGAAGCTGTCTACTCCCGAACCAAATCCTGTAATATCAATCTCTGGATTTATCTCTCACAAAAAGCCAAAATTAGGTTGTTTATGTAATTAGTTTAAGATTTTTTAATTAGTTAGTCGTTTATTTTAATTTTAGTCGTGTGTCGGGCTACATCAGGAAAATCAGAAGGAATCAACTCACTAAAAGGGTCATGTCTGAGATGACCATATGTGCTTTGAAAGTTTAAATAGTCACGGTTGAGGTGACAAAGTGGTTTTAAAAGGGTCACGTCTGAGGTGATTAAAGTGTTTAAAGGATCATGTCTGAGGTGATCAAAATATTTCAAGATAAAATGATCATGTCTGAGAGATCAAAGGCTCATAACGTTAATTTCAATTAATTTAAAAGGGTTAATAAATGTAAATGGTATAAATGCAGAAAATTAACTAAGTATGACCCATTCGCACGATTGGACCATGAGAATGGACCAACATGCGAATGGCTTCCCTTCGCACGAATGCTCATCACATAGCCCCCTCGACCGATTGGAAGAGGGCGAATGAGTCAGTCGACCGATTGAAACTCAGTCGGTCAACTGAACATGCGAATGAAGGCACGACTGAGCCAGTCGACCGATTGAATCTCAGTCGGTAAATGCATGTGACTGTTGGGCCAATCGTACGATTGAGCCTGAGTCGCCCGAATGAACTGGGCGACTGAGGCCAGTCGGTCGACTGAGCCCAGCTTCAGTATTTAAAGGCTCTGTCGATCGCATTTCACTCATCACTCCCAAATCGCCCTTAAATCGCACTCCCTACCGTTACGCTGCCAAAATTTTATTAGCCCTAGTTTTATCATTGCTTTTGATTCACTGACGTTTGTCATTCATTATACAGGTAGATTGATGTCTTGTTTCATTGAAATCAGAAGGATTGAACCCTAATTTGGTGAATATTCGAACGAAAACAAGAAACAGACAGAACGTCACCTAATACCTACTTAAACTATGCAAAATGTTAAAATTAAGTTAATAGGTTATTAGTAACAAGAATGCGAGTATTTGAACCGGTAATCCATGTTAAATCACTTGTATTGATCAAGACTCGAACCACACGACTGAACAACTGAGACAGGCGACTGGTCGTCCGGATGACTTCAATCGCACGATTGAATCTTGCGATTGGGTCATTCGGCCGAATGATCCATACGATTGATCTCAGCCGGCCGACTGAACCATTCGCAGACTCAGTCAGCAGACTGAACCCAATCGCATGTCACATTGACCAGAATGAGTCTAGTCGCATGAAAGAACAGACGACTGACTTCAGTCGCATGATTCATTCGCACGAATGAATCAGAATGATTTTCAACTTTACACTTAGAACAATTTTTCATGTCTTATGTACTAATGGTTCTATGAACTTGTGTGTTCAGGGAAATGACAGAAAGGTGGTCCATAAATCCAAAGCACAACATCTGTGCTCATTTGGATCACACCACCAGGACGGGGCCGAGTTTACTGACATTATAGCCTTCTCTGAGACGGTCCCGGATTCATAAGGCTATCTCCACGCCTTGCACGCCATATAGATCACTCCATCAGGCTTTCTGGGAGAATGCCTCGGTGGACCGCTCCCGTGAGCCGTACTGCATTAGGAGCTCTATATTGGGCCATGATATTGAGATCTCTGCCGCCGACATCCAGAGAGTACTAGAGTTTGGGGACGACACTGATCATCCTACTAGACTACATCCGTTGACAGTGAGAGGATGTTTCCTGAGGATAAAGTACGCTGGGGACATCAACTCAGGTGTGCTCAACAAGAGCAACCTGAGCCCCCAGTACAAGTACTTAGCACACGTGATCCTCAAGTGTGTTGCGTCGAGGAGGGGTGGGTTTGACGACCTCTCAGACCAGATCCAAAATGCCTACGTGGCACTGGTTCTGAACCACCCCTTCAGTTTTTCCAGCATGATATTCTCCTACTTGGTGGAGAACTTGGAGGCCAAGGGTAAAGAGGGGTTCTGTATGTACCCCAGATTCTTACAGCTCGTCTTCAACGAGAAGCTGCCACAGTTGCCCAAAGAGATTCATGACGCAGTGGCCTTGGAGATTATGGATGATACTACTCTGGGAAGGATGAGAGTTTACAGGGGGAAGCAGGTAAAGCCCCAAGTGAAGAGACTGATTGGCCACCTAGCCAACGAGAGGTGGCGCCTGACAGACGCAAATGGCGTCATGATGACAGCGACTCCGATGATGAGAGATTGCTTCTACCAGATATGGATTCTGATGATGACGATAGCGCCGACGCCGGGGATGATATGCCTGCTCCACATAGAGGCACTGATTCAGATGTTATTCCCCCGGGGTCTGCCACTGCCGGAGAGGTTGCTGAGACGGCCGGTTTCCATCAGGAGTTCGTAGTTGGTGATTAAGAGGAGGAGGAGTCGGATGAGGAGCCCCTCACTAGGACTGTGGGAAGCAAGGTTGTTCCCACAGAACACGGGCTTAGGGTGGTTGGTGAACACCCTCGGGATTCCACAGAGAGAGAGACTGACCCGAGCTATGCTCCGGGTTCAGTGGGCAGAGCTGCAGGGGGAGCATCCACTTCCACCGGGACTAGGAGGAAGAGGATGGCTCAACCCCACGGACTGAAGAAGAAGAAGAAGCGTCGCCTGACCTTCGTTACCACTGCTGCCACTACTTCCACCACCACAGCCACCACTACCACCTCCACTGACATACCACCCATCACCACAGCCACCACACATCCACTACAGCTACCACAGCCACCACCTTACCTACCACCACTGTATCCTTCCCATCCACCACCATACCATTCACACCTACATCACCAGCACCTGCTTACCGACCCATTTTCACTACTGCTACTACCACCACCACCTCACATCATGCCGGACCTTCAGCCCAGCCATCACATGTATATGGATCTACTCTACCTCACATCGGGGTAGAGGAGCAGCTGTCGGCGCTTAACCGTATGGTGATGCGCCTGCTAGCTGCAGATGAGGAGAAGGCGGCGCAGATTCGCCAGTTGACCGACCTGACTGCTGCCCAGTCTCAGCAGATGGCAGAGCAGGCTCGGGTGATAGATCAGCAGACCCAGCTAATCGATGCTCAGAGAGTCGAGATGTCCCAACTCCAGGACCAGCAGGCCCAATCAGCCAAACGTATAGAGGAGTTGGAGACTACCAACAAGACGATTATGCTGAGGTTAAAGGGGTCAAAGGATGAGCCTTTGAAGATAAAAGAGGGTGATGGGGATGATGGAGATGGTGATGATGACGATGACGATGATGATGAGGATGAGGAGGATGATGAGGATGATGAAGAGACAGAGGAAGATAGGACAGAAGGAAAAGATGATGATGACGAAGCAGAAGGAGGGGATGCGGTTGCATCGGCCACTGCTTCTGGTCAAGAACGAAGATCTAAGCATCGACAGGACCAGTCATCTACCACTTCTGCTCCTCCGAGCGACGAGCCCAAGATTCAAGACAAAAGTACAGATTAGATGTCTTATGTATTTGTTTATTTTGTGTTTGAATCATGTAATGAAAAACAAGTGTGTTGAATGTTTATATATTAAGTTGATATAATTCTGTTTGATTACTTACTAATGGTTTATGTGTTGAATGTTTAAATCAAACAGATCCAAACTTTCAAAGGGATGAGTTTGACATTGCTCCCCTTCAACAGGTCAAGACTCAACTAACCATGATTCTTGATCTGCAAGGGATTGTAAGAAGGTCTGTGAGTTATACCCCTGAAGAAGGGGAAATAATTCATGACCTATCTAACGAGCAACTGGCAGAGATGTTCAGACTCAATCCTGATGAAATTGTCAAGGATGCCCCAACAGTTGATTCAACCAGTGATGAAGAACTAAATGACATTGATGAAGTTGAGGTTGAAGATATTACTGCAGAAGAGTACCCTCAGTACGCTGACAACGAGGGTAATGTGGTCCCCAATCTGGGTGAGTCCCTAGTCAGTGATACGTTTGAGGACTAGACAAGATGGAGCAGGAAACCGAAAAGACCGAAGGAACAGCCCAAGCCTCAAATGATGACGTAGACATTCGTAAGGCTGAGTGGGCTGCCTATTTTGAAGAAGTGAGAGCCCAGCGTGCTGCACCAAAGAAAGATGCCTACACCAAGCTCTACAGAGTCAAGAAACACCATAAGGTGTCAGGCAGGATTATTGCATGGGCTTATTTTGATGACCTTAACGCGTATGCAGTTAAGAGGGAACAGGGCATAGAGTACTTCAGGTTTCCACATGATCTGAAGACTCTACCTGGTTTTGAGCTCAACCAGCTGGCTAAGCTAAAGCTGCTGTATGCTGACCCAAGAAAGATGTCAGGCTGGTTCGAGGCTGCCCTGAAGAAGGAGTACCACACCAGATGGGTTAACTTCAGACCACAACAGCCTACGAGGTACATAAGAAGGTCTGAGGTTGATGCCATTACTGGCAAGCCCAAGATTGTGTTGAAGTGGAGTCCTCCGCGCACTATGTCGAGAATCCCTCTCAGGGAAATGCCACAGGACTTCACTCCACACTTCAAATGGTGGTACTATGATTGGTGAACTGCTGAAGCTGTCATAGTTCTGAATAAAGAGGGCCAAATGGATACTATCAGGGTATTCGACCCAATGTGGCTAACCAACTTGTCTACTAATGATGTCTATACATTATACAAGTGGCCACTGTTCTATGACACACAAGACATTGTACAAGCCCTCCAGTTCCAAAATGTTATACGACTCTGTTTTGCGTTTGAGATTCACGCAGGAGTCACCAAAGAGGAGAAGTACAAGAAGTATAAGGAGGTTATGCAGAAGACAAGAGATTAGATAGATCTAGGTCCAAGGGGGAGTTTGTTGATGCATGTATGTCCCTAGATCATGATTTGTAATGTAATGAATCTTGTCTGTCTGATTATGATGTAATTTGTATTGATTAATGAAATGACATGAATTGGTTGTTACTTGTGATGTTTATATTTCATTAATGAGTCGTGATTGAATTGATTGGGTTTATGATTGTTTGAATGGTTAGACATTATGTTATATTAATTAAAACATTCAAACTTAACTTAATGAAGTTCTCATACGAATGGCCCATGCGAATGGACCACACGCATGAATAACATCATACGATTGACTCAATCGCACGACTGAACCAGGAGACTGGATCAATCGTATGATTGACACATAAGATTGACTCAATCGCACGACTGAACACTCAGTCGTGCGTATGAATCAACCGCATGGTTCAATCGCACGACTGAACCATACTTATGGCCCAGTCGCACGATTGAACAATACTAACCTATAAATAGACCCAATTCGTGGAAAAACGTAAGCATTCATCCCATTACGATTCCAGACGTACCCTAGCCGTCCAGAGACCTCCCAAATCGTTCTCCAAGTTCACAGAACACATTAGATCGATTGCTAATCGATTTCTAACGTTGGATTCAATTCTTGATTAATTCTTCGTGTGTTCTCACTGATTGGATCGCCAATCAAATAGGATTCCGTACTATTTGAGTTGGTCTAACACGCTAAGCACTATTTGTTAGGACCTGGTATTTGAACGAAATACCTAGTGATTAGCGTGTTAGACCAACTCAAATAGTGCGGAATCCTATTTGATTGGCGATCCAATCAGTGAGAACACACGAAGAATCAATCAAGAATTGAATCCAACGTTAGAAATCGATTAGCAATCGATCTAATGTGTTCTGTGAACTTGGAGAACGATTTGGGAGGTCTCTGGACGGCTTGGGTACGTCTGGAATCGTAATGGGATGAATGCTTACGTTTTTCCACGAATTGGGTCTATTTATAGGTTAGTATTGTTCAATCGTGCGACTGGGCCATAAGTATGGTTCAGTCGTGCGATTGAACCATGCGGTTGATTCATACGCACGACTGAGTGTTCAGTCGTGCGATTGAGTCAATCTTATGTGTCAATCATACGAGGCGCTATACGAGAGGCAACCCGTATTTTGTTTGTTTTTCTATTTCTATCTTGTTCTAAATTTTTTTTAGTTATTTATTTTCATCTTTTTCAAAAAAAAGTGTCAAACAAAAGGTTGAAACGGCCACATAACGATTGCTTTATAAGACTGACACGGCTGCGTAGACCTTCTGAGTTAAAAATTGCTCAAAGTTGTCTCTAACCAGAATTGCTACTTGACTTTTTCCTGACCTTGACTTCACAACCACATCTCTCCTTCGTTCTTTCCACCACCACTTGCCAATGTTTACCACCGTAGTAGACTCATCCCACTCTCTACTCCAAGCCTCGAGGATGACGCTGAATTCAAAGCTTGGGGAGAGGTAGTTTTAATTTCTTTTTGTCATACTTATCATTCAATTACATATTGAATTTAGGCTGCATCATGGTCATGGTAATATAAGGTATGCATAAAAAAAGGTAACACCTTTGTAGCCTCGGGAAAGATTTTGAGAATAACATGAAAAATGATATTACCCTTTATTATGCTAATCATAGGTTTACTGTACAAAAGGTTGATAGTAATAAATATACGAATGTGTTACGTTATTCTAGTGCCTTTTGTTCTTGGGTTTATAAGGATAAAAACACCTAATAGCCATGTGTGCCTAATGCGGATCTGATCATATAAGGAGACTGAGACCTAGCAAAAATAGGTTGAGAGACGAGTCCAAATGAAAAAGAAAAAAAACAAAGAAAAAAAAACAAATTAAAGAAAAAAAAAGAAAAGAAAAGAAAAAGAAGTTAGTTATATGACAAATAAGCCGCAATAATGGCAAAATTATTTGTGATCTCGTGTGGTGAAAAATTGACCACTTGCTCTCTATAGTCCTTGAGGTTAGGAAGGTTTCCACCGTGTGAAGAAAAGTGTTGGCACACTTAAATGACTAATTTAACATGGATTAATTGATATGAAACGATAAATCTGAAACTTAAGGGTTAGAGGATCATAACTAGCAAATTGGGCACATTTGTTTGTAAAAATCTTGAAAGCTCAATTTATCCACAAAAACTAAAAATTAGCATAATAAGATGATTTCATGCTCATATTTCTTACGCGGGGCTAAGATTGGTATTGCCAATATCCTAATTATATAACTATCTGTTCTCTTTTTACTTCCCGAGTTATTCCTAGTCTTGACTTCCTTGAGGACAAGGAAAGGTTTAAGCTTGGGAAGATTTGTTAGTTATATTTTAGTCGTAAATTACAGTAATTTTAGGGTCTATTTCAGCATATATATTTTGCATTAGTTGCATGCATTTTTCATTTGTTTTATAACATAGTAGTTTTTATGGGATGAAATCTACTTTTGTATACTTTTGGTTTTGAAGGTTAATTAAATTGTTGGAAAGAAAGAGAGAAGTTTAAAAAGGGAATATCATTAAGTTTTGAAACTCTTAATGACTCATAAAGCATCTAAATTTAAAACCCTAGAAAGAAGGGGAGTTTGTTGAAGCAAAGGAGGAGGATAAATAGGGCTACAAATTAATTAAAAGGGGACATCTTGGAGCATTTTGAGGGGATTTCATTGAAGAATCAAGTTATCAAGCAAGAAGACCAGTAGTAAATTAGTTTTTTTTGTTGAATTCTCTTGATTGAAGACACTTAATCATTCGTATTTTTGTTTCGTAAGTTTATTTTTATTTTAGCTTTTAATGATCTAGCCGTCATGTCCGGCTAGAACAACTTTAATTTCAACATTAAGGTTTAATTTCTATGATTTTGGTTTGAACTTATGTGAAGCGATTATGAAATGTTTTTATTTTGATGGTTTGTTTTTTTGTTTTATTCTTGATCTTAAACCCGGATCTAACCGGTATATATTAGATTGTTAATAAAATTGGCCATTTTATTGTAAGGACCCGTTCCCGGGACGCCTACAGTTGGTCATTCATCGCACTCAAAACATATAATTACATTTTTCCTTTCATAAATCGTTGCAGCGGAAACATTAAAAACACAATTTCATTCCATCAAAATACTTTTGCACAATATTACAATCGTTCCTTCAACAACATCATTTTACATTTATTACAAAAGCATTAAACATAAGGATGCCATCCATAATACGCTGAGTAGCCGCCCCTCACCATCCTCAACAACATACCTGCCAACTGGAAACACATCAAAGTCAGTGTTGCTGAGTGAGTTCTAGTTTTATAATAAAACTTACTTTTCTTTCGTAAAATCATTCTTTACTTTCTTTATAAAAACATTCATTACATACATGCGTTCACACATCATACGTACATACAGATAATATCATTATTATCTTCATCATTACGTTCGTTACAATCCTCGTTATCGTACATCATTATCTTTCACTTCTTTCTAGATCCTGTCAGGCTTTACCCTCTTCATGGCACTCAGCCACGATTACTGAGGTCGAATGACAAAGATCACATTTCGTACATTATTAGGATATTTCGTTAACGTTCATTTCATACATTCGTTCTTTTCATCATTTCCTTTCTCATTCATTAACTCACGCCATACTCCCGACTCATGTCCGAAGACTGATACTGTACCGGGCCTATACACAAACCCCCGACTCATGTCCGAAGACTGACACAGCACCGGAGTACGCGATTCGTTTCTCGTCATCTCAATTTCCGTCTCACGCAATACTCCCGACTCATGTCCGAAGACTGATACTGTGCCGGGGCCTGTACACAAACCCCCGACTCATGTCCGAAGACCGACACAGCACCAGAGTACGCGATTCATTTCTCGTCATCTTAATTTCCGTCTCACGCAATACTCCCGACTCATGTCCGAAGACTGATACTGTGTCGGGGCCTGTACACAAACCCCCGACTCATGTCTGAAGACTGACACAGCACTGGAGTACGCGATTCTTTTCTCGTCATCTCAAGTTCCGTCTCACGCAATACTCCCGACTCATGTCCGAAGACTGACACAGTACCGGAGTACGCGATCCTCTTCTCATTCATCTGGATCCTGTCTCATGCAATACCCCCGACTCATGTCCAAAGACTGATACTGTGCTGGGGCCTGTACACAAACCCCCGACTCATGTCCGAAGACTGACACAGTACCGGAGTACGCGACAAGGACCTCTTTCGAGTCTGTTGCAACACAGAGTCGCTCACCTCATACATATGCTTGCAAGCCTTTCATTCGTTCATTCATTCATTAATGCATGCATTCATTCATTACGTTCCTCTTTTCATTATCTTTCACTTTACGTTACATAATACTTTCATTTCATTCATTAACGTTCAACGCAAAGCCATGGAAAGATAAACACACATAATAAGGAACATAAACATAAACATACAACATCATCATACATACGCATCAATCATACATCACATCACGCATATCATACATGCTACACATCACACGTACCGCCATGCCTAACATCATACATAACGTCATACATATCATCATCATCTACATGCCCAACATAACGTCTATGACCTCGAAAGTCAACTTACACGAGTCTACGGGAACCTCCCGAGTCAAAACCCATAACCGCACCTTCCCTCGAAGGTCACATGATAAACCGTTGTCCTTTCGGGAGCATGAACCCTACTTGGGCGTATGGACACCCTCCAGTCGCATGGCCTTCAGGGCGACTGAACACTTAGGCGAATGGGCATCTATGCGAATGGACCCTATGCGAATGGACTATGGGCGAATGGACATCTATGCGAATGGACTCTCAGTCGCATAACTTTCATGCGTATGGCCTTCAGTCGCATGACTTCAGGCGAATGGACATCTATGCGAATGGACTCTCAGTCGCATAACTTTCATGCGTATGGCCTTCAATCGTATGACTTCAGGCGCATGGGCTTCAGTCGCATACTCTTCATGCGAATGAACCTAAGTCGCATGGCCTCCAGGCGCATGGACTTCAGTCGCATAACCTTCATGCGAATGAACCTCAGTCGCATACTCCTTCAATCGCATGCCTCATAGGCACATGAACTTCAGTCGCATGACCATCATGCGTATGGACCTCAGTCACATGGCAATCGTGCGCATGGACCTCAGTCGTACTCCAATCGGCCGAATGGCCTCCAATCGCCCTCCAGTCGGTCGCCTAGCCCTAGCTGATGTAGAATGCAGTCCATCCCGACTGCAGCCGACGGGTTTCGGCCTCCAACCCCTTCCAAACCTCTTTTAAGCTCAAATCAACGATCCTAAACCTTAGGGAAACATACCACGACCTCATTCAAGCATAACCAAGCAAGAAATCAAGCCTCAAACGCATCACACGCATACATACATGCATAAAAACGGGTTTTTACTCAAAACTCGAAAATAGGTTTTCAGATGTGTTCCAGCCCCAAAATCAGTTGAAAACGTGTAAAAGAGGGGTCCTAGAACTCACCTTAACGATCCCGACGAGTAGAGCTTCGATTTGACTCGCTCCTCAACGATTTTGGCTGCTCGAACCAACCCGAGCCAACACTTTTCCTCTTTTCTCTTCTTTCTCTCTTCTCTTCTTGATGGTTGAAAATGAGAAGGGTTGGGGTGTCTCCCCCCTTTTATACTCCCACTCATCAAGTTTCTCTCGTTGGCGAGTTTGGTCCCTAGACTTTGGACTTTATTTCTTTTTCTTCTTTCGTCGACTTCAAAGGAAATTTCCGGGTGTTACATTTATTAATTTCTCTAATAAAGTTCTTCAAGATTTAAAACCCTAATCAAGTTTTGATTTTTGATATAAGGAACAATTAACGGTTTGAGTTTGTCTATGAATTCATTCTCGTTATATAATCACACAATCTAGTTTAGCATACCGAACGACGTGTGTGTTTAATTATAATCGATACTTCTATTGTTGCAACCCGCACGCTAAGATCCGAACGCCATGAGCTTAGAGTAGCGGGTTGGCTCCAATCAACGAACTGCGATTGATTGGATATTAGATAGAGGGGATATCCGAACGGCCTGATGTCTAGTATCGATACAAATCATTAATTGAAAATTATCATTGTACCGTAATCGTTAATGATCGTAAGCCAAATCAAACCAAGAAATTACCTTAGTGTTGGAATTAGTTTTTATATTTGAATTTATTTCACCATTTAATTAACGTTTTTAGTAATCCCTTTTTATAATTAAAAAATACAAAAAAACGTCAATTTTTGTTTTTTTGGCAGAACCTTAACACGACCGCGTGGAATTTCCTTAACATTTCGTTCATTCGGGCTCTTTAGTGTAGCCCACTATTCATTCGGGCTTTCATCCATCCCAGTAAGCCCAATATATATATTTAAGGAAAAACTTTATAAAATAATAACAAAGTTTTATGAGTGTTCCAATCAGATCACTCAAGTTTCAAACTGTTCAATTAAGTCATTTAACTTTATGATGGTGTTCTAATCCTATGTAATTAACCTGATTAGCAGGTAATTGTTTATTTTTCAAGTTTTATGAGTATTCCACTATTGCCGCCCACCACCACCGTCGTCCGACCACCATCGCCGCCCACCACCACCGTCGTCCCACCACCATCGCCGCCCACCATCGCCGCCCACCATCGCCGTCGTCCCACCACCATCACCGCCCACCACCACCGTTGTCCCCCACCATCGTCGCCCACCATCACGTCCTCTCACCGTCGTCCCCCACCATCATTGCCCACCGTCACCTCCTCTCACCTTTGACTCTTCCTTTTAACTACTATTCAGGTTAAATACACAAAATTGAAACATCAAAATAAAGTTTAGTGACCTGATTGGAACAAAAAAATTTATAAGTGACCTAATTAGAACAATTTTGAAACTTGATTATCTTTCTACAAAGTTATCCCTATATTTAACTATCATTCTATTTATAATTAATATACTATCTACCATAATTAATGTAATATAATACGCTAACAGCTCTTATAAATCTTCACACACATTTCATCCATCGTATTTCACACATATATAAATTTTCTATCATGTTTGTTAACATTGTTATATGCAGTGGAGGAAAATGAAAGTTTTATAATGAAGTTGTAGAGTATGTTTCTATAAGTGTTTGGTGTAATAGACAGCTATCTCATTACCGGTCAATATTACATTTCAAGAATTGAATCATCTTGTCTTTAATATAGTTGGTTTTCAAAAACGTAAAAGATTATGTTATAAAATGTCTACATACACTCATTCAATTGACATATTGAATGATAATAATTGTTTATTTTTTTATAAATCTTGTTGTTAATGATCCAAATCATATTTTTATATTATATGTTAGTGAGTAGGATGATATTGGTAGTAGTTCAGTAATTATTGAAAAAAATGATTTGAAAAAAGAAAACTTCGATTTAAATGATGATTTTGAAAAGTTCAAATTTTCTACTCTTGTGGATGAAGTGAGTTAAAAGTTCCAGTTACAGATTTTTCGTATATTGCCTGATTCTTTGCCAGATCCCACTAATAATGAACTTAAAAGTTATAAGTCAACATCTTCAAATGTGAAAGAAGGGCAATGTTTTAACACTAAAGATGACCTGCAACTAGAACTAGGTAAAATGTGTGTTAGTTATTGTTTTGAGTTAAAAGTCAAGCGATCATCAAAGAAAAGATTTAAAGCATCATGTCGAAACAAAGAATGCAGCTGGCGTATTAGAGCATATGCTGTCACACTCCAACCTTGACGGCGGAACCTCATGTTTTGGTTTTAAGGCTTTTTAGCCTTTAAATTAAATCCAGATTTTTTTAAAATTTATAAAAAATCAATTTATGAACTTATTAATTTTTAGAGAGACTACATTATTTTCTGCAAATTTATTTCATAAAATATCTTAATATAATTTTTAAATATTATAGACAAATATTATATTTATTTTTCTTATAAAATAGACTTTAAATAATGGTTTAAATCACTAAATTATTAATTGTTCAACCTTATGACGTCGACAGGCTAGCAATAGTTAATGATTATACATATAATAGTCATCACATGGTAATTACTAAAGTTCAACTAACCACAACAAATACGGTGAATTGCCCAAGTGTGTACAAGATTAAAACGAGTTTACAAGTGCAATGTTCATAATTGTAACATGTTTCACTCCTAAGTGTAAAGATAAACAAAAAGGGGTATGGAAAAACTCACCAACGTTATGTTGACCCTTTATTATTAACATGTTTCAGGAAACGCTCAAGTTTGATGTCATCTTTGAAGTTTGCACACATCTAGGATTGGACCTAGATTGATAAATGAATTGCTTCGGATTATTTCATCTTATGTTATGTTGCTTTACTATTTGAGACCTATGTTTGTAATTTACATTTGAAACTTATGTTAATAATATTTGGATTAAATGATAGCGTTATGTGACTGTGAACAATCTTAACCCACACATTTCGACGATTCCACCGTCAAGGTTGGGGTGTGACATATGCGTTTGAAAGTTCAAATATTTTTCAAGGTTAGATATTTTAACGATGTTCATACTTGTTTGAGAACGTAGACTTATCCCAATATTCGTCAGGCAAACAAAAAGGTTGTTGGTCAATATTATTAAAGATCAACTTAAAGACAACAGACAATATATCGTGGTAAAGAAATTATGAACGATTGACGATATATCATGGTAAAGAAATTACGAATGATTTTAGGTTACATTATAAAGTTGATTTATCTTATCAACAAGCTTGAAGGGGAAAGAATTATGCTTTTGAACTTTTAAATGGGTCACCCGAGAAGTCATTTGAAGAACTTCCTGTTTATTGTTATGAAAAAAAAGCGAACCCCGGTAGTGTAACAGATGAAACTGGCTGTTTGGAAATGTTTTTTATGGCTATTGGTGTTGCAGTTAGTATTTTTGTTTGTTTTTTTAAATTTATAAATCATTTTATAATATTAGTAATTATATTAATTTAATTATTTTTATTTAGATTCGAAGTTTTGTGAGACATTGGCGACCTTTGATTGTCATAGACAGGGTACATCTAAAAGGTAAATATTTGGGTACTATGTTTTTAGTTGTAGCAATGAATGGCAACAATCAAATTCTACCAATTGCATATGATGTTGGAAAAACAAAGAGCAGGGAGTCTTGGACCTGGTTTCTGACTAGGCTTAAAGAGTGTATCGGTAGTAATCTGCATTAGCTATCATATATGATCGGGCTACATCAATCGATGTATCAATAAGAACAATATTTCCCGAGGCCTTTCACGACCTATGTTGTCGTCATTTGATGATAAACCTACGACTTAAGTCCATGAAAGGAAAAAAAATTGAGTTGTTATGGTGGCAGACTTGCAAAGCTTATAGGATATCTGACTTTAAGGATGGAATGTTTAGATTAACTTCTACTCTTTCTTGCGTGCAAAATACTTTATTCAATATTGGTTTTGAAAAATGGTCAAGAGCACATTGCTCAGGTGTAAGGCCCCGTTCCCGAGACGCTTACAGTTGGTCATTCATCGCACATAAAACATACATTTACATTTGTACTTTATAAACATCGCAGCGGAACATTAAAATAAGCTTTCATTTCTATATAAATGCTTTTGCAAGTTAATACAACATTCATTACAAAATAGTTTGTTCGCATTACAATGCAAAAACATTAATCAAAAGAATGCCATCCCAAAAAGCCGAGTAGCCCTGCAGTGCCATCCTCAGCAAACATTACCTGCCAACTGGAAAACATATAAAAGGTCAGCGTTGCTGAGTGAGTTCTAGTTTTATTATAAAACATACTTTACTTTCATTTAAAACCATTCGTCACTTTTGCATGATCACACATCATATGTACGCATAGATAATATCATTATTATCTTCATTCATTCATTCATTCATTCATTCATTCATTCATTCCATATAACTTTACTTGCGCATCGGACATCATCCGTACCAATACCATGTGCTACACCCTGATTAGTCTTAGCTACTGGGCCGAAGTCAATAAATGAATAGCTAAACGTATGCCACAGTACTAGGGGAAGCGGTAGAGGTTCTACATTAATGGTCAATCACAAAGAAGGACCCGTTATCCGATGCATGCAAGACGTTTCATTTATTTCCACTTTACGTTACATAATACTTCATTTCATTCATTAACATAACACGTAAAGCCACAGGAAAGATAAACATACATCATACTAAGGAACATTAACATGCACCAACATCATATCATACAGGGCAACATCATACATACATAACATGCATCATCCATAAACATGCAACATCATCATCACTATGCCCTACATGCTCTTACGGGAACCTTTATGTCCAAACTTACTTCTGCACTTTCCCCCGAAAGCCAGAAGTCTAACTACACTTCTTTTGAGTGCAACAGCCCTATGCGACTGAACACCATGCGATTGGACTCATGCGGATGTACATCTATGCGAACGGACATCCAGTCGTGCGTATGGACCTCATACGGATGGAACTAATGCTAATGAGCACCTATGCGACTGACCTCATGCGAATGGACTCGTGCGACTGAGCACCTATGCGACTGACCCTCAGTCGTATGACTCCCCATGCGACTGGAATCCCAGTCGTACGACTGACACCTTAGTCGTGCGATTGAACCCTCAATCGTGCGAATGAATCCCAATCGTGCGAATGACCTTCAATCGCCTCTCAATCGGTCGTATGGCCTTCATTCGGTCGCATAGCCCTAGCTGATGCAGAATGGAGTTCATCCCGAATCCAATCTGCCATTTTCGGCCTCCAAGCTCATCCAAACCCATTCTAAGCCTAAATCAACCATCCTAGACCTTAGGAATGCATACCACAACACCATACAAGCACACACAAGCCCGGAAACATACACGGAACGCTTCACACACTTCACACCCAAATGGGTCAAACATATACTCACACAAAAATGGGTTTTTGATGCTTTCCAGCCCCAAAATCAGTTGAAAACAAGTAAAAGTGGGGTCCTAGAACTCACACAAACGAGCACAACGACAAGGGCTTCGATTTGGCTTGCTACACAATGAGTTTGGCCACCCGAATCACCCGAACCGACCCTTTTTCCTCTTTTCTTCTTCTTTCTCTCTTCTCCTCTCTTTGATAGCTGAAATGTGAGTGTGTGGGGAGAGTATGGTTGCCCTCTCCCTACTAATATCACCACATTTCTAACTTTCCTTCGTTGGCGAGTTTGGTCCCTCGACTTTGAACTTTATTTCCTTTTCTTCCTTCGTTGGCTTCAAAATAATAAATATACGGGTGTTTCAAGTCCACCCCCCTTAAATAGGTTTCGTCCCCAAAACCTGTTATTCTTCGAACAAACATGGATAATGCTGTCTCATTTCTTCATCCGTCTCCCACGTTGACTCGGATCCCTTCCTGTGCTTCCACTGTACACGCACAAGAGGAACCACTTTATTCCTCAGCCTTTTTTCTTTCCGATCGATGATTGCCACCGGTTGTTCTACATAATTGAGCCGTTCGTCTACTTCGATATCCTCCAGTGGAACAATCATACCTTCATCAGCTAAGCACTTCCTTAAATAAGATACATGGAATGTCGGGTGAATTCCACTTAACTCATCCGGTAATTCTAGTCTATAGGCCACCTCTCCTACTCGAGCAATGATTCGGAAAGGGCCTATATACCTTGGGCTCAATTTGCCCCGCTTTCGGAAGCGAATGATACCCTTCCAAGGTGAGACCTTTAACATAACCCGGTCACCCACCTGGAACTCAATCGCCCTGCGTCGTTTATCAGCATACGACTTCTGTCTATCTTTGGCTGCCTTCATGAAGGCTTTAATCTTCTCAAGCTTCTCAGTCGTAGCCTCGATTACCTCAACGCTCCCCAACTCCTTCTGACCAATATCACCCCAACAAACGAGTGTTCTGCATCTACTACCGTATAGCATCTCATAGGGAGCCCTGCCAATGCTGGCGTGATAGCTGTTGTTGTATGAGAATTCGGCTAACGGTAGGTGGTCATCCCAACTTCCACCAAAATCAATCACACATGCCCGAAGTGTTAGGACCTGGTATTTGATCGAAATACCTAGTGATTGCGTGTTAAACCAACTCAAATAGTGCGGAATCCTATTTGATTGGCGATCCAATCAGTGAGAACACACGATGAATCAATCAAGAATTGAAATCAACGTCAGAAATCGATTAGGAACCGATCTGATGTGTTCTGTGAACTTGGAGAACGATTTGGGAGGCTTCTGGACGGCTAGGGTACGTCTGGAATCGTAATGGGATGAATTCTTACGTTTTTCCACGAATTGGGTCTATTTATAGGTTAGTATTATTCAATCGTGCGACTGGACCATAAGTATGGTTCAGTCGTGCGATTGAACCATGCGGTTGATTCATCCGCACGACTGAGTGTTCAGTCGTGCGATTGAGTCAATCTTATGTGTCAATCATACGACTGATCTAGTCTCTTGGTTCAGTCGTGCGATTGAGTCAATCGTATGAAGTTATTCATGCGTGTGGTCCATTCGCATGGGCCATTCGCATGAGAACTTCATTAAGTTAAGTTTGAATGTTTTAATTAATATAACATAATGTGCAATCATTCAATCATTCATAAACCCAATCAATTCAATCACAACTTATTAGTGAAATATTAAACATCACAAGTAACAACCAATTCATATCATTTCATTAGTCGATACAATTACATCATAATCAGACAGACAAGATTTATTACATTACAGCTCATGATCTAGGGACATACATGCATCAACAAACTCCCCCTTGGACCTAGATCTATCTAATCTCTTGTCTTCTGCATCACCTCCTTATACTTCTTGTACTTCTCCTCTTTAGTGACTCCTGCGTGTATCTCGAACGCAAAGCAAAGTCGTATAACATTTTGGAACTGGAGAGCTTGTACAATGTCTTGTGTGTCATAGAATAGTGGCCACTTGTATAATGTGTAGACATCATTAGCAGACAAGTTGGTTAACCACATCGGGTCGAATACCCTGATAGTATCCATTTGGCCCTCTTTATTCAGAACTATGACAGCTTCAGCGGTTCTCCAATCATAGTACCACCATTTGAAGTGTGGAGTGAAGTCCTGTGGCATTTCCCTGAGAGGGATTCTCGACATAGTGCGCGGGGGACTCCACTTCAGCACAATCTTGGGTTTGCCAGTAATGGCATCTACCTCATACCTTCTTATATACCTCGTAGGCTGTTGTGGTCTGAAGTTAACCCATCGGGTGTGATACTCCTTTTTCAGGGCAGCCTCAAACCAGCCTGACATCTTTCTTGGGTCAGCATACAACAGCTTTAGTTTAGCCAGCTGGTTGAGCTCAAAACCAGGTAGAGTCTTCAGATCATGTGGAAACCTGAAGTACTCTATGCCCTGCTCCCTCTTAACTGCATACGCGTTAAGGTCATCAAAATAAGCCCATGAGATAATCCTGCCTGACACCTTATGGTGTTTCTTGACTCTGTAGAGCTTGGTGTAGGCATCTCTCTTTGGTGCAGCACGCTGGGCTCTTACTTCTTCAAAACAGGCAGCCCACTTAGCCTTGCGAATGTCTACATCATCATTGGAGGCTTGGGCTGTTCCTTCAGTCTTTTCAGTTTCCTGCTCCATCTTGTCTAGTACCTCAAAAGTATCACTGACTAGGGATTCACCCAGATTGGGGACCACATTTCCCTCGGCGTCAGCATACTGAGGGTACTCTTCTGCAGTAATGTCTTCAACCTCAACTTCATCAATGTCATTAAGTTCCTCATCACTGGTTGAATCAACTGTTGGAGCGTCCTTGACTATTTCATCGGGATTGAGTCTGAACATCTCTGCCAGTTGCTCATCAGATAGGTCATGAATTATTTCCCCTTCTTCAGGGGTATAACTCACAGACCGTCTCACTATCCCTTGTAGGTCAAGAATCATGGTTAATTGAGTCTTGACCATTTGAAGGGGAGCAAAGTCAAACTCATCCCTTTGAAAGTTTGGATCTGTTTGATATAAACATTCAACACATAAACCATTAGTAATTAATCAAACAGACTTATATTAATATATAAACATTTAACACACTTGTTTTTCATTACATGATTCAAGTACAAAATAAATAAATACATAAGACATCTAATCAGTACTTTTGTCTTGAATCTGGGGCGTGTCACTCGGAGGAGCAGAAGTGGTGGATGACTGGTCCTGTCGATGCTTAGATCTTCGCTCTTGACCTGAAGCAGAGGCCGATGCAGCCGCATCCCCTCCTTCTGCTTCGTCATCATCATCATGACCTTCTGTCCTGTCTTCCTCAGTCTCCTCATCATCATCATCTTCCTCATCATCATCATCATCATCTTCATCATCACCATCTCCATCATCCCCGTCACCTTCCTTTAGCTTCAGGGGCTCATCCTTCGACCCTTTAGCCTCAGCATAATCGTCTTGTTGGTCGTCTCCAACTCCTCTATACGTTTGACGGACTGGGCCTGCAGGTCCTGGAGTTGGGACACCTCGACTCTCTGCTGGTCAATCACCCGAGCCTGCTCTGCCATTTGCTGAGACTGGGCAGCAGTCAGGTCGGTCAGCTGGCGGATCTGCGCCGCCTTCTCCTCATCTGCAGCAAGCAGACGCATCACCATACGGTTAAGCGCTGAGAGCTGCTCCTCTACCCCGATGTGAGGTAGAGTAAATCCATAAGCATGTGAAGGCTGGGCTGAGGGTCCAGCATGATGTGTGGTGGTGGTGGCAGTGGCAGTGGTGAATATGGGTCGGTGAGCTGATGCTGGTGAAGTAGGTGTGAATGGTCTGGTGGTGGATGGGAAGGATACAGTGGTGGTAGGTAAGGTGGTGGATGTGGTAGTGGGAGTAGTGGATGTGGTGGCTGTGGTGATGGGTGGTATGTCAGTAGTGGTGGTAGTGGTGGCTGTGGTGGTGGAAGTAGTAGTGACGAAGGTCATGCGACGCTTCTTCTTCTTCAATCCATGGGGTTGAGCCATCCGCTTCCTCCTAGTCCCGGTGGAAGTGGATGCTCCCCCTGCAGCTCTGCTTACTGAACCCGGAACATAGTTCGGGTCAGTGTCTCTCTCTGAGGAGTCCCGAGGGTGTTCACCAACCACCCTAAGCCCGTGGTCTGTGGGAACAACTTTACTTCCCACAGTCCTGGTGAGGGGCTCCTCATCTGACTCCTCCTCCTCTAGATCACCAGCCACAAACTCCTGATGGTAACCGGCCATCTCAGCGACCTCTCCGGCAATGGCTGACCCCGGGGGAATAACGTCTGAATCAGTGCCTCTAGATGGAGCAGGCATATCATCCCCGGCGTCGCCGCTATCATCATCATCAGAGTCAGTATCTGGTATAGCAATGTGCTCAACATCTGAATCACTGTCATCGTGGCGCCACTTTCTCTTGGCTGGCGCCACATAATCAGCACGGGCCAGATGCCTAAACAGTCTCCTGACAGGGGGCTTCACCTGCTTCCCCCTGTATACCTTCATCCGGCCAAGCGTCGTGTCATCCATGACCTCAAGAGCAACAACATCCTCCTTCTCCTTAGGCAGGGAGGGAAGCTTCTGGTCAATGATCATCTGCATAAATCTGGGGTACATATAGAAGCCTTCCTTCCCTTTCCCCTCGATGTTCTCCTACCAGGTAGGTGAATATCATCTTGGAGAAGCTGAACGGGTGGTTCAGCACCAACGCAACATACGCGTTTTGGATCTGGTCGGAAAGCTCATCAAAACCTCCCTTCCTGGAAGCTATACACTTTAGCAGCACGTGCGCAAGGTACTTAAACTGGGGACAGAGGTTACTCTTGTTGAGTACCCCAGCATTGATGTCCCCAGAGTACTTGGCTCTCATGAAACATCCTCTGACAGTGAGGGGGTGTAGACGAGTGGGGCAATCAGCATCGTCCCCAAGCTGTAGAACAATCCTCAGATCCTCCTCTGATACAGTGATAGCCTCACCAAAAATCGAACTCCTGATGCAATGAGGCTCAGAGGATCTATCAACAGATGCGCCTTCCCAGAAGGCCTGCTGCACTGATCTATACGGAGTGCATGGTGTAGCAATAGCATGAGCGATCCTGGATCTCAACAGAAACGTAATAATCCCCGAGAAGTCAGCTGCGTTCCTGGATGTCAAATCCAGATGAGCACATATGTTGTGCTTGGTGCTCATGGTCCATCGACTCGCCATCTGTAACACATAACAATATAAACATTAGTTCCTTTGGCTAAGAGTATAATGAGACACTTAGACTTTGAATAAAATCTCTTTCATGCGATTGAAGTTGTACGACTGAAGACAACCGTGCGACTGAACTGTGCGATTGAACATCAGACGTGCGAATGGCCTCATGCGCACGATTGAGTGTGCGACTGGGCTCATGCGCATGTACTCTTATGCGGTTACACCAGTCGTGCGACTGAGTCTCATTCGCATAGTTCAGTCGTGCGGTTAAGTGAATCGTTCCCTTTAGTCGTGCGACTGAAGTTCATCCGGACGACCAGTCGTCTGTCTCAGTTGTTCAGTCGTCAATCGTTCGAAACTTCACAAACTAAGTCTTTTAACTCAATTAACCGGTTCATTAGAGTCGCATTCTCTTTACTAATAACCTATTTTACTTAATTTTAACATTTTGCTTGGTTTAATAGGTTATTAGGGTTTGCTTGTCTCGGTCCACTGTTCACAGTCGAACAATCCCAATTAGGGTTCCAATCTTTTGTTTTTGATGAAAGAAGACTGCAACCTACCTGTATGATGAATGTCGAAAGTCAGTGAATCACAATCAGAGGTAAAACTAGGGCAAATCAAATTTTGGCAGAGTAACGGTAGGGAGTGCGATTTAGGGGTGATTTGAGGGTGATGAGTCTCTGCGACCGACTCCACCTCTATTTATACCAACCCTAGATCCAATCGTGCGACTGAGTTCATACGCACCTTTCAGTCGTGCGAGTGGGACTCAGTCGTACGATTGTGTCAGTCGCCCTTCTCCAGTCGTCCGACTGAAGTTCAGTCGTGCGACTGACTCACTCGTTCGAACTTAAGCCTCCGACTGGACTAAACGTATGGTCCATTCGGTTGGATGGTCCATACTCATAGTTCATTCGTGCGAATGGACTTCATTCGTATGGTTAGCCCATACGTATGGTCCATTCGTGCGAATGGGTCATACTTAGTTAATTTTCTGCCATTTTTACCAATTTACTTTTAAACTCTTTTATATTAATTAATTAACGTTATGAGCCTTTGATCATCTCAGACATGATCCTTTTATCTTGAAAACACTTTGATCACCTCAGACGTGATCCTTTTATCCACTTTGGTCACCTCAGACGTGACCCTTTTAAAAACACTTTGTCACCTCAGACGTGACTGTTTTTTAAATTTCAAAGCACATGTGGTCATCTCAGACATGACCCTTTTAGTGAGTTGATTCCTTCTGATTTTTCTGATGTAACCCGACACTTGACTCAAATTAAGATTAAAACGACTAACTAATTTAAGACTTTAATCTAATTACATAAACAAACATATTTTTGGCATTTTGTGAGAGATAAATCCAGAGATTGATATCTACGGGATTTGGTTCGGGAGTAGATAGCTTCAACTTAGATTGATCACATCTGGACCAATTCAATTTTTGGAATCATACAGGCCATTCAAATCATTTGGTACTAGTTATTAAGCCTTTTGATGCTCAAGTTCTCGGTGTTCCTCCAGAGTCGTTAGCAACATAAGGAAATCATACTGAAACTCTTAGGTTTTCACATTGATTTGAACCTTTGAGGATGTAGCCACAATGATTGTCAGTATGTTTGTCCACTTAAATCCATACACAGACTTTTGACACAGACTGGTGACTTATTTAGGTTTAATTATTTCAACTAACATTTATGGATCCCACACTTATATGGTAATCAACATTCCTCAGGAGCTTTTGAGCGGTCTACGGGTATTATTACAAGAAGAGACTATTCTTAGAGCTTTCAAAGAGAAGCCTGTCCTCAGGTCAGTGCCATCGCACAGCAGAGAGGCGGCAAACAACAATGAATTCTAGAATATCTAGGTTATGCTTATCCTCAGGTCAGTGCCATCGCACAGCAGAGAGGCACACAACCTATCTCCTTGTTAGAGCAGCTTATTTTATTTGCACAAAATGCACCAACAACATAAGTCATTAGCTTTATTGCATTTGTCTTTCAATTTTTTCTTGCTTTGCTCTAATTATGGTCATCCGCACACACTTGTGGCGTTTAATTGCTCATTACCCCTTATTGGAATATTGTTGATTGTGTTAACCAGTGATAAGATGGAAGCCCACAGTCAGTTGAACAACTTAGTTTTATCTTGAGATCACCAATCAGGTCTATTTGTCTATTGTGTTGAATCTACCAACATATCATATATGGTCTAGCAGCCTCTAAGTCTACTTTCTTTGTGTCACCTTAGGAGTTGCCAGTTTTCTATCATCTTCCCTTTTTGTATTGCTTAGATTACACAGATTTATACTTTGAACTTTTGCATCTTTCCAAAACTTAAATTTTAAAGTCCCTCTTGATTTGTTTCCTGTGTACTATCATTTTCCAAAGGTATCGAATCGGTATCACAGACACAATCTACCTTATTTCAACTAGTTACTCCTTCTCCCTCCTTTTTTTTTTTTTTTTTTAATGTTAACTTGCTGACATATTCTCCCCCTAAAATACTGAAATCATTTTGGTTTAATTATTTTAGGATTTTAATAAACAGCAAATAACATGAGTATAAATAAAATAAAATAAATAGACAAATAAAGTTAAATAAAATAAACGTAACTAAACTACATCGGACTACACATTTTCATCATCAAGAATTACCTCACTTTTTTTTAACGCCGTTGACCTCTAATAAATATTGAAAACGTGGTTTATCAAAGGCTTTAGTATAGAGGTCAGCGCGTTGAAAATCAGTATTAATTTTAACCACATCAATTAAGTTCTTTTCAAAGCAATCTCTTATGAAATGGTATTTAATACCGATGTGTTTGGTCTTAGGATGTTGGACCGGATTTTTAGTTACTGCAATTGCAGCAGAGTTATCAACAAAAATAGGAGTAGATGAGAATTTTAAACCGTAATCCCGCATTTGCTGTTGAATCCAGATGATTTGTGAACAGCAACTTGCAGCAGCAACATATTCGGCTTCACAGGTTGACAATGCAACCGATGTCTGCTTCTTACACTGCCAGGTAACTAATCTTCTCCCAAGAATTGACACCCCGCTGATGTAGACTTGTAGTTCATCTTGCAGCCCCCGTAATCCGAGTCACTATACGCGGTAAGCTCAAAGTCATCATCATGAGGATACCACAATCCAAGTGTGGGTGTACCCTTCAGATAACGAAAAATCCTCTTGACCCCCGATCAGATGGTTGACCTTTGGTTTAGCCTGATATCTAGAACATAGACATGTAGCATACATAATATCAGGTCTTGAGGCAGTGAGATACATGAGGGATCCAATCATTCCTCGGTACATAGTGGCATCTACTAGATCTCCATCTCATCAGGTGCTATATCATGATTTGTAGCAAGTGGAGTCCCAACAGCAGAAGCATTCTCCATGTCAAAGCGACTGAGAATGTCTCCTACATACTTGGTCTGATGTAGAAAGATTCCATTAGGTGTTTGATCCACCTGTAACCCGAGAAAGAACTTCATCTCCCCCATAGCACTCATCTCAAACTCTTTCTTCATTACTGCTTCAAACTCTTTACATAACTCTTCGTTCTTTGACCCGAAGATTATGTCATCAACATATATCTGTACAAGCAGTAGGTTCGCCATCCTTTTCTTTAATAAACAGTGTACAGTCAATTACTCCCTGCGAAAGCCGTGTTTCACAAGATGAGTTGAGAGTTTCTCATACCAAGCTCGAGGAGCTTGATGAAGCCCATATAAAGCTTTGTCGAGCTTGTAAACTCTATCCCGATGATAAGGATCTTCAAATCCCTCGGGTTGACTTACATAGACTGTTTGTTTCCCTGATTTCCCCATGAAGGAATGCACTCTTTACATCTAATTGGTAGACTTTGATCTTCATGTACGATGCATAGGCAAGGAAGATACGAATAGCTTCCATCCTTGCCACGGGTGCAAACACCTCATTATAGTCAATTCCCTCGACTTGGCGAAAACCTTGAACCACCAGTCGAGCTTTGTTCCTGATAATGACCCCTTGGTCATCCTTCTTGCATTTTAGTACCCATTTAGTGCCAATGACTTTAGCACCTTTAGGTCTATCAACCAGAGTCCATACACCTAACTTCTTAAACTGCAGAAGTTCTTCTTGCATGGCACTCACCCACGCCTCATCATTTAGTGCCTCACTGACATATTTTGGCTCCGACCTGCGAGACAAAACATCGATAAGCACCATCATGAATGTATCCTTTCTCCATAACCGAGGCGTAATCAGCTGAGTATAACTGATTTCGGGTTTGTACTCCTGATCTGACATCCCCAATAACATTGTCAAGGGGATGATAGACGTTTAGTCGTGATCCTGGAGTAGTAGGAACAGCCACCACCTCAGAACCGAGATTATGAACATTTTGTTCTGCATCTGAGGTAGTTGGAGTTTGAGGTTCCGAAGTCGAAGGAGCATCACTCGTAGATGCTTGTGGACTTTCAGGAACTGGAACCTGTTCCTCCTGACTGTTCTGGTCATCTGCTTCAGTTTCATCTTCAGAGGAGGAGTCACTGTCATCGACTACTCCCCCTGACTGAGTAGATGATTCTCCCTGTGTGCTAGATGGTGTATTCAGAATATCATACATCATCCTAGTAGCTAACTCATCATCCGAGGGAGAGAGAGGTATGTTGAAGGACTTGAAGAATCCATCATAATCGAAGAAGTATGCAGGTCCTTTGCCTGTAGGTGGTGTGGTATATCTCTGAACGTCGACATTACACCACACTTCTACAAGACCCGTTGAGTTATTGTAAACTCGCTTATTCGGTATGTTGTATCCTAGAAAGATTCCTTCATCTGCCTTCTCGCTGAATTTTCCTTCTTGTGTCTTCTTCAGAAGTGTACACGGCGCGCCAAAAGGTTCAAGATACTCCAAATTCGGTTTGCGTCTTTGTAGTAGCTCATAACATGTCTTTCCGTGGCGCTTGACTATTAGGACTCGATTCAGTGTATAACATGCATTTGCTACTGCCTCATTCCAGAATTGGATAGGCAGTTTCGAGTCAGCCAGCATAGTCCGTGCAGTCTCTATCAAGCTTCTATTTTTTCCTCTCAGCAACACCATTCATCTGAGGCGTGTAGGCTGAAGTGAATTGATGAACAATTCCCTTTTCCTTGCAGTATGCCTCCATCCATTGATTCTTGAATTCTGTCCCGTTGTCTGAGCGTACTTGTCTAACTTTTAGCTTGTAGAGAGATTCCAGAGTGGTGACTAATTCCTTGAATGACTCAAATGTTTCTGATTTGGATTTCAGAAACATTACCCAAGTGAACCTTGAGTAGTCATCAGTGACCACAAAACAGTACAAATCGCCTGCAATGCTCCTTGTACTGACTGGACCAAACAGATCCATGTGAAGAAGTTCAAGAGGAAGTTCTATTGAATGAACTTTCTTTTCCTTATGAGACTTCTTTGTCTGTTTGCCTTTCTTGCAAGCTACACAAAAGTCAGGAAGTTGGAAGTTCTTGACATTTACTCCTCTCACTAAATCCTTCTGAATCAAATGATTCATCTTCCTTTGACTAATGTGTCCCATTCTCCTATGCCAGGAGATTGAGTCCTTCTCAGTAGCTTTAGATAGAAAGCACTGAACCTCATGATCCGTTGTAGCAGCTGTTGACAGATCCAAGACATAAAGGTCTTTATATCTTGAAGCAGTCATCAGAACTTGGTCCTCTGGGATCATGTAGTCTTTCTTCAGCACGTAACACTTCTTGTTGTCGAAGATGACTTTAAATCCTTTATCGCAGATTTGGGAAACAGAAAGTAAGTTATTCTGAAGTTGTTGAACGTAGTTCACCTTATCAAACTTAACTTTCTGATTTCCCACTTCTCCCTGTGCTGTGATGTATCCTCCCTTGTTTCCTGCAAAGGAAACATGCCCTCCTTTTATTTGTTTGACGTTTGATAAAAGGGCTCTATTTCCTGTCATGTGCCTGGATGCTCCGCTGTCTATAATCCACGTGTTAGTCTCAGCGCTATATCGAACACCCTGCACATATCAAGTAAATGTATTAGTTTAGGTTAGGAACCCAAGCCTTTACTGTCTTGGGTTTCCCAGAGGCATCACACATCATAAACTCTACCCATTGACCCTTAGAGGGTGAGGGTAGCTCAGATTCCTTCTTGTCATCAGTATCAGACACACAGGATGACTTCTCTTTCCATAAGCCAGATTTGTGCAATGCCTGTTTATGATAAACAGTCGTCTGGCTTACAGGTTGGACTTTAGGTTCACTAGATCTTCTAGGTGGAGTTAGAGAACTCCTCTTAGAAGACCTAGGTCTAGAGTCCTGAAGATCAATCTTCTTCCTAGGTGTCTGATAGAAAGGACAATAGGAAGCAATGTGTCCACATTCTCCACAGTTGTAGCATGATCTGCTATCAACTTTATGAGTAGACTTTCTTTGTGGAGAAATGCGTGACACTCTAGTAACATCAATCACTTTAGGTTTTGACTCTTGCATGTTTGATGTTTTCTCTGGTTTAACAAATTTAACTGTTTTAACCTGTTTAACGTGTTCCACTTTTTGGTTAACTGGTTTTTGACTTGTAGCATGTGAAAAATTAACGTTTGAAGTCCTTTTAGGTTCTGATTTGACTCTGTTTGACCCTGACTTTAAGTTAACTTTTTCAAATTCATTTTCCAGATTAACACAAGGCAATTTACCCTTTGCCTTTGAAGTGGCCTCCTTTTGTTTCTGTCCAGATTCAGTAGATGAACATGATGTGTCTGGATCAGTAACAAGAGGAGTGGTCACCACATGATCCTTGATGGGGTTGTTGTTTACTGGTTTAGACTTGGTGTTCATCAAGGTCTCAGGTGGTGGTGGAACCACTTTGTAGCCTAATCCCTCCCCGTTATTCCTTTCTCTCACTAAGTGTTGAACTATGTGTGAAGAACTAGTCCAACTATGCAGTTTCTGTTTTAAGGAATTAACTTCTACTTCTAGAACTGCCTTTTGCTTCTTAGTGTCCTCTAGGGAGTTTAGATAGTACCTAATGTCATTTGCTTGGTTAAGGCAACTACTACTTCGGTTTCCCTAAGCTGTTTAGTCAATAGGTCTATCTTTTCTTTATAACTATGCTCATTTTGTTTTAGAACTCTATTGCCTCAGTGCATAGTTGTAAATCTTTTACTAAGTTATCATTGTGATCTAATAACCTAGCAAATTTTTCATCAATGCTATTCCTAAACATATCACAGTTAGAACAAGCATGATTATTAAACATTTGGTCAGTTGTACTTACCTGTGTTGGTTCAGAAGAGTTAGCCATCAACGCAGCATCAGACGTCTCTGGTTCTGGTGATTCTGACTTTTCTGTCTCTGACGTGGAAGTCTCCTCCTTTGGCTTGTAACTGACCTCAGCTGCAGTTGTTTCTTCACTATGTGACATCGCTATCTCAACTGCTAGATCACCTTCACTCGCAGAATCATCATCAATATCTTCAACACTGGCAATGTTAGATTCTGGTGAGACAAACCTAAAACTCCAATCCTGTCCTTCATCATCATGAGCAGTCAAGGCTTTTGGGTCCTTGTTTGATGAAGTAGAACTGGAAGCTTGCTTGTCTTGGCGAGTAAAGGATGAGAACGGGTTCCCATTACCCGTCTTCTTTGGCTTGACACATTCTCTCTTGAAGTGCCCCTTCTCTCCACAGTTGAAGCAGGTCACTTTGCTCTTGTCAAAGCCAATGTGGTATCCTTAGTAGCTATCAAGTTCTGTCCTGTCTTCTTAACAAACTTCTTCGCCCTTCGGACAGCGCTAGCTAAGGCCACATTATATCCATCTTCAAGCTCCATTTCATCTACCTGCTCGTAGTCCTCATCTGCCAGATGGCAGTTTCCAATCTTCCCAGCAACAAGTCCATCATATGAATGAACCACTGCGGCTAAAAGATCCATATGCTCTCGTGCTACTTCTACGGTCACATTACCGAGGTTCTCGGTCTTCAATTTGGTAGCACTTGCTTCTGATCCAATATAGTGGGTACATGACGACCCTGACGTGTCTGATCCAGAAGGAGAAGCATGTGAAGGACCTGACGAGCTAGACACAAATGCTGTCTGGAGAGGTGCTCCAGATGTCTTAGCTTGAGGCGTGGCGTTGTATAAAGCTGGATTTTGTGTGTACGAAGACTTCTGTGCTCTATACTTCATCCTTAGTGCTTCTTCACGCAACTTGAGAATGAAGTCATTTATATCCAGCTTTACAAGCATTCCATTCTGTCTAAGATTAGACACAATGAAGCCCACTTATCAGGCAATCCGTCTGCGAAGTTGCTTACTTTCTCTTCCATAGTCGTTTCCACTCCATGTGTATGCAACTCGCTCATCAAGTGGTAGAATCTGTCTATGACTTCATCTAACTCTCTCATTACCAATCGATGAGAAGTTATCGAATTCCTTCTTTAACTCCTTTGCCTTGATTGCCTTCAATGATGCATTCCCATCATATCTCTTCTCTAGCTCATCCCACAGTTTCTTGGACTGCTTGTTCTCTGAGTACTGGTGGAATATGTCTTTGGGGATAGACTGAGTGATCAATGCATAAACCCTTTTCTCTGCATTGTACTTTACTTTCTGTGCGTCTGTCATCCCACTTAACGTTAATTTAACTCCATCTGCTCCCACCGGTGTACTATAACCAACCTCTATAGCTTCCCACAGATTAGGATCTACTCCATTGAGGTAGATCTCAAAACGTTGTTTCCAGTGGGGAAACTCATCTAAAGTCAAGAGCTTTGGTGGTTTATTGTGATTACCCACCTCACTCTCAAGCACAGCAGGTTCTGAATCCTTGAGTCCTTCCCAGCAGTAAAGGCTGACATCTGATCTTCCATGGCTAATAAACTTAGTATCTAATCAAACAACTTTAACTGATGCGACTGAAGGATGCGAATGGTCTAATCGTGCGTATGAACTCTGCGATTGGTTCAACCGTGCGACTGAACAGGGCGAATGGTTCAGTCGTGCGAATGAATCTGGTGCGTATGAGCTATGCGAACGAACGGTTCAGTCGGCCGAATGAGGGTGCGACTAGGTCCAATCGTGCGAATGAGCAATGCGAATGGAGTCCAGTCGTGCGAATGGGTCACTCGTGCGACTGAAGCTGCTGTTTTGCGAAAATTTCTAGGTTTGACGGGTTTCATCAGCCGTAAAATTCGAAATTTCACAAGTCCTAATCGCCTAAGTCCGTAGAAACTGAACTTCGATGAGCAGGGAACGTCCAAGATCACTTTTGATGCCAAAGATTGCGTTTTTCGTGCAAAAACACAAACTTTTATGCAATCTTGATTGAATCAACACGTAATCAAGAGCCAAAGCTCTGATACCACTTGTTAGGACCTGGTATTTGAACGAAATACCTAGTGATTGCGTGTTAAACCAACTCAAATAGTGCGGAATCCTATTTGATTGGCGATCCAATCAGTGAGAACACACGATGAATCAATCAAGAATTGAAATCAACGTCAGAAATCGATTAGGAACCGATCTGATGTGTTCTGTGAACTTGGAGAACGATTTGGGAGGCTTCTGGACGGCTAGGGTACGTCTGGAATCGTAATGGGATGAATGCTTACGTTTTTCCACGAATTGGGTCTATTTATAGGTTAGTATTGTTCAATCGTGCGACTGGGCCATAAGTATGGTTCAGTCGTGCGATTGAACCATGCGGTTGATTCATCCGCACGACTGAGTGTTCAGTCGTGCGATTGAGTCAATCTTATGTGTCAATCATACGACTGATCCAGTCTCCTGGTTCAGTCGTGCGATTGAGTCAATCGTATGAAGTTATTCATGCGTGTGGTCCATTCGCATGGGCCATTCGCATGAGAACTTCATTAAGTTAAGTTTGAATGTTTTAATTAATATAACATAATGTGCAATCATTCAAACAATCATAAACCCAATCAATTCAATCACACTCATTAATGAAATATTAACACATCACAAGTAACAAACAATTCATATCATTTCATTAATCAATACAATTACATCATAATCAGACAGACAAGATTCATTACATTACACAATCATGATCTAGGGACATACATGCATCAACCGCACGAAGCATGTCTTCCCCGTCTGAATGGTCCTTTCTGACTGACCATCAGTCTGGGGATGATAAGCCGTGCTTATATGTAACCTTGTCCCCATAGCGTCGTGAAATTTCTTCCAAAATTTAGATGTAAACCGGGTGTCGCGATCCGACACAATAGACACTGGCACACCATGACGAGTTACAATTTCCTTGATGAACATATCAGCCAACCTCTCGGATGAATACGTCTCGCGGATCGGTAGAAAGTGGGCACTCTTCGTCAACCGGTCAACTATCACCCATATGGCATCGTACCCTTTCGGGTACGCAGCAGCTTTGTAATGAAATCCATGGTGATGTGCTCCTACTTCCATTCCGGTATATCCAAAGGTTGTATCTTCCCATACGGCTTTTGGTGCTCGGCCTTCACCTGTAAGCAAGTAAGACACTTACTCACATACTCCACCACATCGCGCTTCATACCCGGCTACAATAATCTTTCTTCATATCCTGGTACATTTTCGTGGCACCAGGATGAATGGAGTACCGAGTCTTATGAGCTTCATCCATATCTTCACCCGTAGATCCCCAAACGAGGAATCCACACATGACCGAATCGGGTTCTAACACCGAGCGTGTTTTCACCCATTCCCAACCAGACCTCTCATTCTTTCAGAGTTAAGATGATATTCTTTTAATGCCTCATCTTGAAACTCCTTAACTTGCTTCATTACATCGGAGGTCATGATCAATTGATAAGTTTTCACCCGAATCGGCTCGGGTCTCTCTTTTCGGCTAAGGGCATCAGCCACCACATTGGCCTTGCCCGGATGGTAGTGGATCTCACAATCATAATCCTTTATAAGTTCCAGCCACCGTCTCTGCCTCATGTTCAGATCCTTCTGCTTGAAGAAGTACTTCAGACTCTTGTGGTCAGTGAATATGGTGCACTTCGTCCCGTAAAGATAGTGCCTCCAAATCTTTAACACAAAGACCACGGCTGCCAGCTCCAAGTCATGAGTAGGATAATTGACCTCATGAACCTTCAACTGTCGGGATGCATAGGCTATAACCTTCCCTCTTTGCATTAACACGCACCCCAACCCCGAGTAGGAAGCATCAGAATAAACCACCAGATCTTCACTTCCATCGGGTAAGGACAGAACTGGAGCTTGAGTCAACCTCGCCTTCAGTTCCTCGAACGCCTTCTCTTGAGCTTGACCCCATACGAACTTCACATCTTTTTCGGGTCAACTTAGTTAGTGGAGAAGCAATCTTAGAGAAGTCTTGGATAAATCTTCTATAGTAGCCCGCCAAACCCAAGAAACTACGAATCTCGGATGGCGTCTTTGGTGACTTCCACTGCATGACCGCCTCCACCTTTGCCGGGTCCACCATAATCCCGTCAGGATTTACCACATGACCCAAGAACTGAACCTCGCGCAACCAGAACGCGCACTTGGAATTTGGCGTACAACTTCTCTCCACGTCACTAGAACTTCCCGAATGTGACCGGCATGCTCTGCCTCGCTCCTCGAGTAAATCAGGATATCATCAATAAAACACGATCACTGATTTATCCAACATCGGCCGACACACTCGATTCATCAATCCATAAAAGCAGCTGGCGCATTGGTCAAACCAAAAGACATGACGAGGAACTCGTAGTGACCATAGCGCGTACGGAAAGCTGTTTTAGGAATATCTTGCTCCTTCACCTTCAACTGATGGTAACCAGATCGAAGATCTATCCTCGAAAACCAACTGGCACCCTGAAGCTGATCGAACAAATCATCTATCCTTGGTAAGGGGTATCGGTTCTTTACCGTCAACTTGTTCAAGTCGCGGTAGTCAATGCACATCCTCATACTACCGTCTTTCTTCTTTACAAACAGGACCGGAGCACCCCAAGGAGAGATACTCGGTCTAATGAACCCCTTATCAAGCAGCTCTTGCAACTGCTCCATCAATTCCTTCATCTCGTCGGAGCCAACCGATACGGTGCCTTGGCAACAGGTGGGCACTCGGTATCAGATCATCTGAAACTCGATCTCTCTGTCAGGTGGCACTCCTGATAAATCTTCTGGGAACACATCTGGAAATCACACACAACCGGTACATCGGCTAGTTGTGGTGTTGGCGTATCCACATCCTTTACATAGGCCAAGTAGGCCTACATCCACGCCTCATACACGTTCCCGCCCCGCCATCGAGATCACCTTCGGAATGTAGTAACCCGATCACCATAAACCGTCACAAACTACCGTCAGGCGCCGACAACCGAATCATCTTCTTGCGACACACAATGTTCGCCTCGAAGTCCGCTAGCCAATCCATCCCAAGAACCAAATCAAAACCACCTAAGGCATCACGAATGGTCTAACAGGAAACTTATGACCCTCAAGTTCCACATCACAGTTCTCTATCATCTCAGAAATCCTGGTAGTATATGGCAGTTTCTACATCAAAGGACGCATCAACACGTCTACTACTAACAGGCAGCTTAGCACAGAAGCAGCAGAAATAAAACTCTTACTAGCACCAGAATCAAATAGCACAGAAGCTAAAGTTTGGTTCACTAGAAACGTACCGGACACAACATCAGGGTCCCTCCTAGCTTCCTCCTGTGTCATGGTGAATGCCCTGGCGCTCGCCCTCGGTCCATCACTTCCCGTCTTCTTCACCCGAAACTCTCAGCCCTCGGCTTCTTACATCCCTGCTTATATGACCAGTTTCCCCACAGTTAAAACATTTGCCCGACAGGCAATCCTTTGCCATATGCCCTGTCTTCCCACACTTGAAGCACACATTCGATCCCATCCTACATTCTCCCGCATGCTCCTTTCCACACTTGCCACACCTCCTTGACCCGCTCCCGGTGTGGCCACGCGGCGGTCATCCACCCGTGCCTTTTTGTTACCCGTCGAGGCATCGCCCTGACCAACCTTTTCCCGTTCCAGTTCCGATCACCACCACCCTTCTTATTCGCTTCTGCCACTACCACTTCCCTCTCATCATATAGTCTTCCGGCCAAATCGACCGCCGACCTACCCTACCTAACGTTGGCCGGGCGGCGATCATATGCCGGCGAACATCCACCGGTAAGCCCTGAATGTACCTCTTAATCTTCCGAGAAAGAGGCGTCACCTGATCCGGCACCAACCGTGTCATCTCATTGAACTTGGTAGTGTATTGCTGGTGTGTCATGGATCCCGCCTCCAGCTGCAGGAACTCCCTCTATCTTATCCATCTCCCTGTGAGGACAGAACTCCTCAATCACCATCTTTTTCAGTTCGGGCCATCTCATTCTCCCGATTGCCCATTTACCCTCCGCTTGGACAATGTTGTCCCACTAGCATAGTGCCGAGTCCACAAATGAATGAGTGGCAAACTTCACCTTCTGATCTTCCCGGCACTCGTTGATGTCGAGAACAACCTCCATTTCTCTCACCCATCGGTGAGCAGCGGCAGCATTGCCATTACCGTCAAAAGTAGGGGGCTTGCATCTCATAAACACCCCATAGTTACAGCCTCGTGCCACCTCTCGCACAGGCTCATCTTCCTCTTCATCGTCTTCGTTATCAGAGAAAATCGTTTCAGGCTCCGGTTGCTCCGCTCCCCCAAGGCCCTATTTCTCTCCTTTCTTTCTCCCTCCTTCACCGCCTTAATGACTTCGGTCACCACAGATGGTAAGATTGCTGCATGACCTGGTGTACTTCTTCAACAACAGCCTCCTTTACCGAGGCCCTCAAGTTTGCACTCTCATCCCCAGCTTCCGGATGAGGAGTCTTTGGTTCCTCAGGAACCACCTTCTCGACCCTTGGTCTTCCTCTCTTGGGTCGCGGCTCAACATCAGGCCCGCCACGGCCTCCACCCCTAGATGCTTTAGAAGATCTACCTCTAGCCATTCTCTAACTCACACTGAAAGATTCAAACACCAACACGGTCATTCAAGGAAACAACTCAGTTTATGTCAAGTATAGTAAGTCCCTAATTACAGTGGCCAGTTGTGATTAGCCACTTACTTTACTCTTCATACCCCGAGTATTACCTGTCTTGACTACATCAGTATTTAAATCTACATACAACACATAACCACATACCATGCGCACATAAAACCGGTTAACTTTAAGAAAATACCTGATGGCACGCAGCTACTCAGATTGGCATCCCATTCCCTTTTCGTCCCATTTTCAGTTTAAGTTAAGGTTTATTTTGAAAATTTACCCATTTCACTTAAACTTTGGCTCTGATACCAACTTGTAAGGCCCCGTTCCCGGGACGCTTACAGTTGGTCATTCATCACACATAAACATACATTTACATTTGTACTTTATAAACATCGCAGCGGAACATTAAAATAAGCTTTCATTTCTATATAAATGCTTTTGCAAGTTAATACACATTCATTACAAAATAGTTTGTTCGCATTACAATGCAAAAACATTAATCAAAACAATGCCATCCTTAAAAGCCGAGTAGCCCTGCAGTGCCATCCTCAGCAAACATTACCTGCCAACTGGAAAACATATAAAAGTCAGCGTTGCTGAGTGAGTTCTAGTTTTATTATAAAACATACTTTACTTTAATTTAAAACCATTCGTCACTTTTGCATGATCACACATCATACGTACGGATAGATAATATCATTATTATCTTCTTCATTCATTTATTCATTCATTCATTCCATATAACTTTACTTGCGCATCGGACATCATCCGTACCAATACCATGTGCTACACCCCGATCAGTCTTAGCTACTGGGCCGAAGTCAATAAATGAACAACTAAACGTATGCCACAGTACTAGGGTAAGCGGTAGAGGTTCTACATTAATGGTCAATCACAAAGAAGGACCCGTTATCCGATGCATGCAAGACGTTTCATTTCTTTCCACTTTACGTTACATAATACTTCATTTCATTCATTAACATAATACGTAAAGCCACAAGAAAGATAAACATACATCATACTAAGGAACATTAACATGCACCAACATCACATTATACAAAGAAACATCATACATACATAACATGCATCATGCATAAACATGCAACATCATCATCACTATGCCCTACATACTCTTACGGGAACCTTTACGTCCAAACTTACATCTGCACTTTCCCCCGAAAGCCAGAAGTCAAACTACACTTCTTTTGAGTGCAACAGCCCTATTCGGGCGTATGGACACCCTTCAGTCGCATGGCCTCCATGCGACTGAACATCATGCAATTGGACTCATGCGGATGTACATCTATGAGAACGGACATCCAGCCGTGCGTATGGACCTCATGCGGATGGAACTAATGCGAATGAGCACCTATGCGACTGACCTTATGCGAATGGACTCATGCGACTGACCCTCAGTCGTATGACTCCCCATGCGACTGGACTCCCAGTCGTGCGACTGAAACCTTAGTCGTGCGATTGAACCCTCAATCGTGCGAATGAATCCCAATCGTGCGAATGACCTTCAATCGCCTCTCAATCGGCCGTATGGCCTTCATTCGGTCGCATAGCCCTAGCTGATGCAGAATGGAGTTCATCCCGAACCCAATCTGCCATTTTCGGCCTCCAAGCTCATCCAAACCCATTCTAAGCCTAAATCAACCATCCTAGACCTTAGGAATGCATACCACAACACCATACAAGCACACACAAGCCCGGAAACATACACGAAACGCATCACACACATCACACCCAAATGGGTCAAACACATACTCACACAAAAACGGGTTTTTGATGCTTTCCAGCCCCAAAATCAGTTGAAAACAAGTAAAAGTGGGGTCCTAGAACTCACACAAACGAGCACAACGACAAGGGCTTCGATTTGGCTTGCTACACAACGAGTTTGGCCACCCGAATCACCCGAACCAACCCTTTTCCTCTTTTCTTCTTCTTTCTCTCTTCTCCTCTCTTTGATAGCTGAAATGTGAGTGTGTGGGGAGAGTATGGCTGCCCTCTCCCTACTAATATCACCACATTTCTAACTTTCCTTCGTTGGCAAGTTTGGTCCCTCGACTTTGAACTTTATTTCCTTTTCTTCCTTCGTTGGCTTCAAAATAATAAATATCCGGGTGTTACATCAGGCAAACGATATAATATCATGACACCAAAAGTGCCGAGTCTATCAATGTTTTGTCTCGATATACAAGAAAACTCCTCATCACCGATCTTATTATTGATTTTTTCATGAGTATTTACAAAATGATATTTTAATTGTAGACAAATTGGAGGTAATTTAATTTTTTATGTAATAGATTTTTCATAATTTATTTTAATTTTTTATTTTTAAATGACATCAAATTACAGCACACACTTACTAAATTGGCTGAAATTAAATTACGAGAAGATTTAAAAAAGTGTTACATGGATAGTAACAGGTATTAACGATCATTGATTTGAGGTTGCTGATGGTAGTAAAAAAGGGTTTAGTTAATTTTACATAGTCAAACATGTAGTTATCGTCAATAAGAATTATCAGGTTTACCATGTGGTCATGCATTATTGTTTCAAAATTTTTAAATATTACTAACTGCAGTAACATGGTTCAACTTTGGTTTACGAAAGATGTATATAAAGAAACTTATGAATATACTATAAATCCTTTACCAGATCGATCAAAATGGGAAGTTCCTTTAAATTTTGTGCATCTTAAGCCACCATTAATGAAGAAGAGACAAGCAGGAAGGCCACGTGAGAACAAACATATACCCTCTCACGGTGAACAAGTTAGACCTACATTTTGTAGTATATGTAACACAGAAGGACACCATCATGACCAATGTAAGAGCGCAGCCCCTTCTCAAGCAACAAGAAGATCATCATGACGTGGATGTAGCAATCGTAATGAACCCAACGCTTATGTCGATTCTCAGAGTTTTTCAGATTATGTACGTGATGCAACTGGTGAAGCCTCACAAAAATGGGAGTTTGATTTAAACCAACCTTAAAACAAGTGTATCTTCTTTAATATTAAAAGTGTTTGTTATAACATATTAATGTATCTTTGTTGATTAACAAAATTATGGATTTAATTTGTATGTTATTATAACTATCTAGTAAACACAATAATTCCATGGTTTGAGACTTCGAGCTATTATAAAATTAAATTCTTAATATAATAAACAAACTGAACTTACATTTACAAATAAAACCATACATTAAATACTAATAAAAATAAAAACTACATTACCATATTAATAAATATATGAAGTCTTTAGTGATAATGATCTTCACCCAACCGTTGAAGACATATCATGCTTGTATAAATCACAAACGGATGTCATTATTTTAGAGCGCATCATTTCCTTTTATTGCAAAAGAAAATGATTTTATGGGTTGTCCATTACAAATGAGCAAATTTTTTATTAGTATTACGTAGATAAAGAAAGTCAATTGATGAGTTTTTGGAGGTTTTTTACTATGGAGTTTTTAAAAAAAAGAATTCCATAGTGTTTCAATGAGTACGTTTAAAATTTTAAACGCATCTATTTATACTGGTTTCCCGAAAATAAAAAAAACAAAAATAATATCAATTACTTCACGATAAATGATAAATATTTCAAAAGATTACGATTTATTTAAAGTAGCGATATGCAAGCGATACATGGGTCATGTCGTATCGCCAACACACGTGGCTGAATACCATTGGAGATGCTTTTAAAGTGGGCGATACAGAGGTGATACGATGTGATAGCGGTATCGCCCCAAACCACTTTATTTATGAAAAGCTTTTACGCACACTACACGAGGCGAGAAGTCGGCAATATGATGTGAAAGGAGTATCGCCTAAGCGTCTGCCATCTCTGACGACAACACGTGGCGTGATTTTAATCGACTGCACGATAACCTAGACATACGATGTGATGGGAATATCGCCTATTGAATGTAGGAATATTACAAATTTCAAGACCGATTACACGTATTTTGAGGCAATATGTCAACGCAACGATGTGATGGGAATATCGCTCGTTTTAATTCATATATAAGTAACGATACACAGAATGCGAATTGTATTACAAGAGCGATACAAGGGCGATACGAAAGTTTAACAACAATTGTAAGAAGATTTAATATTATGGATGTACAAGTAAGTGTTATTTTTACATACTTTGAATTAATTTTTCGACATTTAATTCTATAAAATGTATTTTACGCAGGATTATTTCAGAGGTCATGTTTCTATTAGAATGAATCTTAACGTTATTAAAAATATATCGTTACACTTAAAAGAGCATCCAAATCATTTCCAAAATTTTGATTTGACATGTTTTAAAAACTGGTTCTTATGTGATTGTTTTAATGACGATCCAGTAGTGGTACACGTATTGTTACAATATCAGATTCCTTGTGAAAACCCAGAAATGGGTATAAAGTTTTTGGTTAAAAGTGCAAGTTAATATTCAGGTCAAAAGAAGAATTTTGTTTAATACCTGGATTTAAATTTGGAGAATGTAAAAAAAACTAAATGTATCAGAACCACTTTACTTTGTAGACAAAATTTTTGGTCAATATGGTTATATTAAACTGACAATTGATAATTTAAAAACTGTTTTTGAAGCAAAAATTGAGTATTTAGATGGCATGGACGTTTTTTCGTGTTTGTTTATTATTACTGGTTGAACAAGGTTTTTGGGGATTAGAAGGCAAGAATCATTTCTTAGATTTGGTTGACGATTTGGGAGCCTGAACTAATTATCCATGGGGTTTGGCTATTTGGCGACACACATACCTAGATATTGATGCATTATTAAAACATCAAACAGTCAAGGGACGTGAAGTAAATAAAATTACTCGTTGAAAGAATTTATATGGTCGTTTAAGGTAACTATTTTTTTAAATGTTATTATTTTATTTTAATTAATTTACATTTATTTTAATTAACTGTTAATTTTTTTTATAGATGTGGATCTTTAAAATATTTTGCATAATTTCATATAAATAAATCTTTGCGTGGATTTCTACCAAGAGGCATGGCATGGCCGTGTTTTGAAACCATATTGTAGCTATTATTAATCGTTCTGGATCGGTAAGTATTTTATTTTAACCGTTTTCCTAATACAAGTTATCTAAATGAGTTATTATTTTATTTTCAGATTGCGTTTTATCCGATGAATTTGATTGCAACTAAACTGGAATTACACGAGCCTTTTTATAAGTAAAGTTGTTTTTTTGGGATAAAATCCGGTAAATAGGCCTGTAGCTAAAACCTACTGATAAGATGGTCGGCACTCCGCTTGAGTCTTAATATGATTTTATCAAAAAGTCGAATATAGTACGAAAATATATTAAAAGATCTGTGTGATCGTATAATGGTAAGTTTTTTATTTATAATTTAAGTAGTTATTATTAAATGAAATAATAATTATGTTAATTTTAATAGGATTTGGAAAAAAAATATATCCTGTAGACATGGAGAATTTAGAGGAAATCATCTTTCGCGTTGTTGTAAGTAATTTAATTTTTTTATATATACACTGTAACTCAAGTTTAATCAAACTTGAATCAAATCATGAAGAATTAGATCAAAATATGATAATCATAATCAATACCCCTTTGATCTCTATTGATTGCTAATAATATTGTTTACAAGTAAATCCCTCAATCAATTGGTCATTCAACCATTAACCCAAAACCTAATGACAATTAACCTATTTATAGTCTAGACTAATATTCACTAATTGCACTTACCCCCTAGACTTAGTCTAATTAATACAAACTTACATATTAAGCATAAAAATCACTAAAAACAAGATAAAATATATTTTGTTCACACAAAATATATTTATTACAATATAACTCCTAGTCATCTAAATCTTCAACATCTTGTCTCGGTTCCTCGTCTCGAACGTGTCGGGTTTGACTTTTGTTGACTTTGACCATGACATTAACTTTTGTTGACTTTTACTGTGTTGATAATATAGACTATCTTTTCAGCCTCCAACAATACTCCCCCTTAGTCTATCATTATCAACGTTTTCAAACTAATTCAGCACCGAGAAGTCAACATTAGAAAGATATTCAATTTGAATCTTTCTGAATCTAATAAGAAAAATTATTCATCTCATAAGCTTCCCCTATTTATATGCTCCCCCTTTTCGAGTGCATCCTTTGTAAAGATTTTGGAACAGATTTCCCAAATCTCTAATCTTGGGTGCTTCAGAAGATGTAGGAGGAGGATTCCTAGCTCGGTATCTTCTGCAAACTTGATGAACAAGTTTTCTGATCAGGTACACTGCTCAACTGATGATCGGTCATCACTTACAGCAAAAATCTGAAACACATTTTCAAACACAATCTCAACATTTCTAATTAGGTCATTTCATTTTAACAAAATAAACCCGTGTTTATCTGTGTATGAAAACAAGCGAAGCCGTGTTTATTTGTGCGCAACTTCTGTGAAATGCATGAAAAATAATAAAATGTAAGAGCATAATATGGAAGACCTAAAAGAATTTTAAAATCAAAATTTATTATAATATATTTTTTTATCTATTAAATTTTTCAATTTTCATTTTTTTTAATATAACCGAGAACTGAATCGATCATAAGATCACATCCTCAAGATATACTTTAGCACAAAGATGAATTTAATCATCGACAAGCAATGAGATCACACTGATAACTGAATCTAATCACAGTCTTTGAATGAATTTTGAATTCTCAAACAAATCAATAACGATTGCTAATATGTTTGTCCACTTAAACTCATGCCTTATCTTTTTCAACAAGCAGCAGATGATTCGTTAAGGTTCGATTAAATACTTTAGAATGCTAGGACCCCACAATCATTTGGCAAAAACCCTCACTCAACCTCAGGATTTCTTGAATTTTGTTACGATCTTTATAGAGCAAGGCGTGTGCATTAGTGCACAAGTGATTATCAACAGAATATTGCATTCTAAGATCAATTCATCATTTATATGATTTGACACTATTTAGACCAAAATGGTGAGAGCTCCAGGTCTATACTCACGTATAACAAAGGAGATGACCATTTAATCAAGTGCCGATGAGAGCTCCAGGTCAGTACTTCCGTACAGCAGAGGAGATCATCACTCCAGGTCAGTACTATGGTACAACAGAGAGATTAGCACAACACAAGACATATAAATACACCAATCATGGCTCAAAGATATGGCTTATATGATTTGTATCATGGTGGTGAAAGATCAATTCTCAATCCAATTTTTGTCGGGATTCAGTTTTTTGTGCAGGCCAAAATGATTGCATAAATACAGACATCCTTAAGCATATATTTTAATTTAAATCATTATGCAGTTGTCTACTTTATTCTTCAGGCTGAGTCTACCAAGCATATCATTAAAGAATCTATTTGTTTTTCTATTATTTGCAATTAAAAATAAGATGTAAATCAGATCACAACATCAGTTACTATCATTTCTCATTTTAAAACGCAAGTCATGCAAGAACAAGCATTTCAAGATGATATACAATCATTTCTCAGTCATCTCGAATCAAGTTCCCAGTTCTCTTTTCATTTTTTATGTATTATACTCTCCCCCTAAATTTTTATTTTGCAAACCTATTCTTCTTTTTTTTATTTTTTTATTTTTTTAATTTTTTTATAAAACTATATAAAAATAGAAATTTACCAAAGAAGATCTTCCAAACTACACTGATATAAAGATAAGAAATGAATGATCAAGAAATATGCAGTGATTGTGAAGTGAGAACTGTGATTATACAGATAAAAATCCAGATTGTGGATAAAATACCATGACCTTAACCTGTTTGTTCCGCCTCAAATTTGAATTAGGAACAATCTCTGTCAGTAAACCGGATTACTAACAGTCCTCCTGAATTGTTCCTGCACTTATTAACAGATTAGTTTGAAAGGGGAACCCAGGCTATCGTAGTCCTGGGAGTTCCTTTTTCATCAATATAAGTAACCTGCTTTGGCACATAATTGTTTAAACACTCAGGGATTGTTGTATCCTTCTTTTTAATTTGCCAAATTTGTTTTGGTTTAATTAATTTGGATTTGAATGATTTAAATTTGGAAATCATTTTCTGTTTAAGACCAGAAGGAAAAGAATTTGGTTTTAAACCTTTGGTCATTTTTATCTTTGAACCATATGAAACCGGCTTCACATGAAAAGGTTTAGATGGAGGGATTTTCATCCAACCATTCAAAGATGTGTGCTTGTTACCTCCTAATCAAGAGAAGCAACCCGTGTTGCCTTTACCATCTGAAACATTCTTTGTAGACTTATATTTGGAGAAGCAATTCGTTTTGCCTTTACCATTCGAAGCAAGTCTTTGAGGGCACTTCTTTACCAAATGACCTTCTTTTCCACACTCAAAACAAGCCTTGAAGGGCTTTTGATGCTTGACTGACCCGTGTGAAGCATTTAGAATTGGAGATTGCTTTGAGGTTGTTGCGAATTCTTGCTTGTTTTGGCGTTTGCTATGCTGAACAGGGAATGAGATCTTCACTGATTGACTGGGTTGCTTTGCAATTGGTGAAGAGATCCGTATTGGTCTTGATTCAGCTTTTGGAAGCTTTTGAGACTTGACAATGTCAGGAGATATCTTGATTTCTGAGGAACCAACACGCTCCTCTATGATTGATTCATCATCTTAGCTTATCCAGTCTCGTATACACATATCTTTCTCTAACGGATCTTGATTGACACCTCCTATTGTGTCGGCTTTGATTATAGGATTCTGATCGCTTGATGATTCGACAACTGTTCCTTCTTTAACAAACCTGACAGGAACAAACGAAGGAATATTACCTGTTTTGAATTTGTTGAAGAAGGTTGGAGAAGCAACTGATATTGGTGTTGGAGCATCAGAAGTGGAATCATCATTAATCTTCTTATCAGACCCCTGCCTTAGGAATCCCAAACCTACAGGAGAATCATGCACATCTCTAACCTCTTTAAGATTAACACTACTTAAACTTGCATTTAAATGATTAGTTTTTGCAGCTTCAATCAAATCATTTGTTGAATGAGGTCCGGGGATTGGTGAATAACATAAAGTAGAAGGAGGTGGAACTGAATTAAATACAGCTTCACCATCAGATTTATATCCAATTCCATATTTTACCCGCACCCCTTGTTGTTTAGCAATAAGCTAATCCTTTTTCATGTGTGAAAGAGTCCATTTATCAAGCTTTGTTTGAAGCTTTGTCGTTTGAAACTGAGCTAAAACAGCCCTTTCTCTCAAAATATTAATTTCAACATTACGCTCCAAAATGGTTCTTCTTAAAAGATCATTTTCAGCCAATGTTTCATTAAGTTTTCTTAAAAAAGCAATTTCATTTTTCTTTAATTCCTGATTGATTATTTTTAATTCTTTTTCATTTTCTAATAACAATCTATTTGCCTTATAAATCCCAAATAACCGGATTTTGCATGACGAAGAACACATATCCTGAACAGTCTCATAAGGAAGACACATGATAGTTCGTTCTACAGCTAAGTTCTTTTCACAGTTGCAAACCCTTGTGATTTCTTGTTGTTCCTCTTCTTTGACCTATAGCATCACGTCAGCTTAGATTCTTTCTTTCTTTTATCAGCTTTTCCAGCCTTATCATCATCGGTTCTCACAGACTCTAGTTTACTGTCATTGTTGACTCTCAAAGCTTCACAGTTCTCTTCAACAAGTTCTCTGAATTCAAAATTCAAATCCGAATCAGTTCTCATTAACTTCAACGTTTCAATCATCTCTGTTTTTTTAATCAAGTATGCTTATTAAAGAAGAAACAAGTTCAGTATTAAGCGTGTTTGTTTGATGTGGAAACACGGCTTGTTGAAATTCTTTTCTTTGGATATTCAGCTCAAGAGATTTTAGTCTGTTAATCATATCCATAAGTTTTGTGTCGACATAACCTCTTTCTTGCTTCAGCATTTTAACTTGATGATTCCATGCAGATGGAAGCGAGTCAAGAAGCTTTTGAATCTGTTCATGATTACTGAGATCTGGAACATGCTTCTTTACATTATTTGCCACCTTTAAGAATCGATCAATCAAATTTGTCAATTTTTCTTTCTTTATTACTGCAAAAGAGTCAAACCGGCTTTGTGCCGTTGTGAGATTATCTGATTTAAAGTCTTCTGAAGATGACATTGTATTAAAAAAATTTAAACAATTAAACGCCCCGAAAATATTTTTCCCAAAAATTATAAAATAATTCTCCCCCGTGAAAAATATTAATTGTAAATGTCACGCTAGAAGATCTTAGCAACTGGGGTCAAAATCGTTGAATATTAATTGTAATTCTCTCCCGGGAAAAATATTAATTGTAAATGTCACGCTTTAAAATCGTTGAATATTTCTTCATCGGTTTGAAATCAATTAATCCCAACTAGTCAAATTTATTTGGTTTTTTTATTAGCCACACCTTATTTTTTATAAATTCAGCCCAATTTTTAATCTTTACTAACCCAAATTAGTTGTTAGCCCAATTATTTTTTTAATGGACATTGACTAGCCCACACAAGGATTTTAAAACCCAGCCCAAGTTTATCTTTTAATGAGCCCAACCCAATTGAATAACAAATATAAACCCAACCCTTACTCTAACTTCAACAAAAACACACAAAACACTGCAAAAGAAATAGAGAGAGAGAGAGGAGCGGATGAGGGGCAGTGAACCCTCTAGGGTTCCGGCGACCGCCGCCTTTCCGGCGAGTTTTCTGGCGGCCGGAAAAAAATATTCCGGTGAGTTATGGCCAGAACAACCTCTACCCTCACTAAACTCAACCTTCTGAATCCAACGGTGACCTCGGTTTTCTTTGAAAGTCAGAAACGACGGAGATATTGAGGAGAGAAGATTGTTGCAGCTAGGGTTCCGGTGATAGTAGCGGTGGCGGTGGCGGTGGTCTTTGACCCAATGAGTCAGTAGTAGCTGGTGACGAGAAGAAAAGGGGTGGGTCCAGGTCTCGGATGATCTTGGTGATGTTGCTCACGCCGAAAAGCTTTTGGGTGTTCTGGAACTGCCGTTACCGGTCGTGAGGGAAGTACGCCGTCAGGATGCAGTCGGGGCGCACTTACGCCGTTGGTACCGGGAACTTGATTTTGGTTTAACATTTGGTCTGCAGGAAGTATTTTGCTGACCCAATTCTTTGATATGCTCAGTGTTTCCCTTGCTTTTGTTGGTTGTCTGTAAAAACTTTGCTAAACATTTGTTATAGTATCAAAGATTTAAAGGTAAAAGAAAATAATAAAATAATTTCACAGCCTCCTTTTTGTTATAATTTCGCTGATTTTTTTTTAATTTCGCAGGTTGATAGTTTCGCCGGAAAATATGTAGTTTCTCCGGAGTTGCAGTTTCGCCGGAATTACAGTTTCGCCGGAGTTTCGCCGGAACAGTTTGAACTTTCGTTCAGAATGATGCTAAATTCGCTGGATGAAGATGTTGAAGCTCCAAGAACACCAAGAACACACACACTAGTATGTGTGGGAGAAAATTTCAGATCTGATGTTTTTTTTTATTTTTCTTGTATAAACGATGATGTAGATTCAATATATGTTGTAAATAGTGATAGATCTGATGTTGTTGTTGTTGAATTTGTAGAAATTTGAACTCATATCTACTTTCTCTCTCTAGAAACCCACTTTCTCTCTCTACAAATATGATGAACAACTTCAATAATCTTCAAAAATTCTTCAAATCTTCAATGCATTTGATCCAATATGGCTCTGATACCAAATTGTAACTCCAGGATAATCAAACTTGAATCAAATCATGAAGAATTAGATCAAAATATGATAATCACAATCAAAACCCCTTTGATCTCTATTGATTGCTAATAATATTGTTTACAACTAAATCCCTCATCAACTGGTCATTCAACCATTAACCCAAAACCTAATGACAATTAACCTATTTATAGTCTAGACTAATATTCACTAATTGCACTTAACCCCCTAGACTTAGGCTAATTAATACAAAATTACATATTAAGCATAAAAATGACTAAAAACAAGATAAATATATTTTGTTTACACAAAATATATTTATTACAATATAACTCCTAGTCATCTAAATCTTCAACGTCTTGTCTCGGTTCCTCGTCTCGAACGTGTCGGGTTCGACTTTTGTTGACTTTGACCATGACGTTGACTTTTGTTGACTTTCACTGTGTTGATAATAAGACTATCTTTTCCAGCTCCAACATACACTTTGAGTTAGATGCAAATAATGATTAACAATTATATTTTTTGTAGGATAATATTTAAAAAGCCAAAGGTGTAGAACCATCAAACACCTATGCTAATATGGAAACTCCATTTCAACAGTTTCCAGATGTTGATCCGTTAACACTCTATGTTAACCTTTCTACTTTTCCAAAGTGAAATATGTAAAAATATACTATTAATAACTTTATATTATTTGACAAATATTAATATATGTTTGATAAATTATAATTATTAGATACTTTTCATTTGCCACTAAGAAAAGAGAAACGTATTACTAACCCAAGGCCAGCCTTTTGTTCACCGTATCAAATTTTGTCATTGACTCTAACACCTATTGTTGAGATATTCAATAAGGCAAGAGCAACAAATGCTATAGAGTTATTCAATAGCGGTGATAAATTAAATACATCTCTCACATCCGATTATGAACTATCAAAGGATTTTTTAGGAAGGTTAATGGGTATGACCGGATATCTTGATTGGCTAGAGTGAGACGTAAGTAACTTATACAAATTAAAAATAAATAATTAATAGTTTATGAAGTTTCAAAGGATTTTTTAAGAAGGTTAAATTTGTTCTACGATTGCAGCATTTATAGGCTTGGCAAATGTATCTGTATAGAACACGTCCTGTGAATGCAAAATGGTCGTTTTGCCGCCATGGTTTGCACCTTGTCTACTTAAGGGTGATAATTGTAACATGTATGCCAATGGATTAGACTCTCCATATCCTGTTATAAGTTCAGTTCCTAAGGTAAAAATATTAATAATCTTTTAATTTTTATGTTATCATAAATATTAAATATACAACTAATATTAATGAATGTTAAAACACTTGTACCTTTACATTCTGCTTAACGTTGATAATTTACATTGGTTACTAATAAAGGTGGGCATTCTTAACTGAAATGTTAATGTATATAACAGGTATACATTTTATTTTATTTTATTTATTTATTTATTTTTCAATTAATAACTTACAACTATAGTATTTGTAGGATCGGTTTTTTATCACTTAACACTTAGTTTTTCTCTCAAACTCACTTGAAACACACTTGATTCAGATGATGATGTAGAATCCCTTCTAAGAGTTGATTATAATATACTAAGTAACAAAGAACACAAAGAAATAATTTTCAAGTACTTGTATATAATACTATTCAACTCAAACAATTACAAGACTCTTACAAGCATATTACATGAGTTACAATGAGAAACTATATATACTAGATCATACAGCCGGATATACTTTCATACCAGCTGGTAACCTATGTCTAAAGCATATACTACAATGCTAAAGTTAAGGTATATTAGATAAAGTATTATCTAAGATAAGGTAGTCATGACATGTCCATGACTTAACTTTTGTCACTAACTAAATTTGGTAACTGTACTAGTTGCTAAAAGGTGAATAGTGGAATAAAGTATGGTCAACTACATGGGCGTGAGAAAGCATCATGCAGTATCTCAGAGACTTGTGAAGGAGTGTCAGAAGAGCCATACTTATGTCCACCGGTTCATAGTAGTGTCTTCCGAATGTTAATTGGCTTCCGAAGAACTTGTTCTTCCGAAGCCACTTATACTTCGGAAGAGGCTACTTCTTCCGAGGCTTGTGGACTTCTTCAGTTCTTCATACTTCGGAAGTTATTTCCTTGATTTCTTCTAAGTCTTGAACTTCAGAAGAGACAAGACTTTGATCTTCGGAAGCTGGAGTCTTCCTTTGGAAGATCCTTCGGACATGATCTTTGGAAGTTCTAACTTCGAAAGAACTCCATTTGTCTTCAAAAGTTCTGTACTTAGCTTTGGAAGACCTTTACAAGTTGTACCAAAATTGTCTAAGTGTTTTGGTTTTGTTTGCACCAGCCTTTCTAGATCCAATAAACTCCCCCTAGGCTGATGCTACCAAAACCTCATTTATTCCTGCTTCTCAAAACCTTTAGCACCAGGGACAGAAGATGCTTATCTGTTTCTTTGTTCTTCCCTGAAGTGGTGCTGAGAAGTTTATACAAGTCATTCATGGATAGGAGATCCAGTCTATCACTCTGAATGACATGCACCCTTTGTTGTGCCCCTCTGAAGAGAGTTAGTTGACGGGAGTTGTAGTCATACTCCCATCTAACTATGGATTCAAGTTCAGGACCTTAAAAAGAATACCTATGTAAATCTTATAAATCATCAACAATCACGAGGCAATATGATTTCCTTCCAATGCTCATTATACTTGTGGGACCAAATAGATCCATGTGCAATAAGTGTAATAGAGTGGTGATAGAGTTAACAACTTTGATTTATGAGATGTCCTGTGTTGCTTTCCTTTCAGGCATGCAACACAGTTATATTTGCAGAATATTTGTTTTTAGGCAAACCATGTACCAAGTTATTTTTAACCAATTTATTCATTGTTTTAAAATTCACATGACACATTCGTTTATGCCATAGTATTGACTCATCACCATCAGCTTTGGAAAGAAAGCATGATACTTCACCCAGTGGGGAAGCATTGTTCATATCAAGCTTGTACATATCCCTTTCCTTGGAGATCTAAAAGCACCAATTCCTAAGGAATTGTTATCCCGGGTTTAAGGATAATGCACTCATGTTCTGTGAAGAGCATTTGATGCTTTTGATCACAAACTGAGAAACACTTAACATGTTGTATTCAAGCTGTTTGATAAAGTGTACTTTGTCAACTTTTAAATTACCATTGAATATACTCCCTTAGATAACCTCTTAACTCATATTGATACATATATTCAAGCTTCCCAGAAAGTAATTCTGGGGGTGTATTGTTCATTCCTGTTGGAGTGATTGAATATATCTAGGATTCTGCTAGAATATATCCTCCAGCCTCACCTCCAAACTGGACTGGACCTCCGTTAAAATGTTGAAATTATTAAAGGAGAGATCTGTTCCCTGTCATGTGCCTGGAGCACCCACTATCTACAATTTATACATTGTTGTTCTTGTCATATGGATGTCCCTGCACATAAGATGGTGATGATTTTTGATTGGAAAACCAAGCCATGTTGGTCTTGGGTTCGTCCAATGATAGTGACATAACTAAACCAAAGTTTATGCATGAGGGTTCAATGGATGTCTTTGAAGAAAGGTTTGGGATGCAGCATCTTCTTTGATATTCCATTACATCCCTTGGTTGATCATAGTAGATGAGCTTGTTGAAGCTTGTGCAGCTTGGCATTCTTTTGAAGCTTCTTTCTTTTCGGATGAAATCTTCACCACCTTTTCTTCCGAAGCAGTCTTTTTCTCGGAAGGTCTCAAAAGAACTCTCTTGTTCTTTTGAGTTTTCTTAACCTTGTCTTCAGAAGCAATTTTCCCTTTGGAATAATGAGTTTCTTCAAAAAGCAACTTTGCTTCTGAAACAAGCTTTCCTTTCTTCATCCCTTGAACCATATGATAAGGTTCAAATGTGAAATCTTTCCTGACTCCTTCTCTTTTAAAATTATTTGCATAATGCGTGCTAGCAGAATTGTAGTAACAATCTTTAGCCATGTGGTTTTGCAGACCACACACTATGCAAGCAATGTTAATCTTCTAGTAACTTTAGGATTGCTATTTCTTGTTCTTTTTTTCTACATCATCAATCTTTCCCTTTAATTTCTGATCCTTTGGTGGGACAGGAGTGCTACTACTACACTCCTTTCCTGAATCAGAGTTTCCTACCACCTGGAATCCAGCTGAGATGAACACACCCTTTTGCTTTAGGTCTATCTTCAACTTGGACTTTGCCACTTTCTTGGCAATTTTTCTAGCTGCCTTAGCTCAGCTTCTTCTGGCTTTGGTGGTCAGGGGTTGATCATCACCGGCAGGAGTTGATAAAATTACATGGTTCTTCCCTGTGATGGTCTCCATAGTTGCATCACTCTTTGACTTATGGAAAGGTGGGTCAGCAGATAGAACCTCTTGCTCTTCAGTACCACACCTTGGTTGTCTAATAGACTCATAAGAATGTGGTGGAGCAATTTCATTGGTTCCCAACCCACCTTTGTTTTGATAACAAAGTTTTGAGTGAGAGGATGATGCAAGAATGGCTTGGAAGTTTTGCTCAGAGATAGCATGCTTCCTGGCTTGAGCCTCAGCTGTGACAAGCTTGGCTTGAGCCTCAGACAATTTGGATATTAAATCCTTGATTTGAGTCTTGTAATTTGTATGTTCATATTTTAACAAGGACACAGTTTTCTCTAACTCTTCAATCTTGTTTTGATAGTCAGATTCAGCTCTTTTAAAATCAGATTTTAAAATATTTAAAGACTCAATATCAGATTTAATCTCCATATTGTAGTCCTGATATAACTTAATCTTAGCAATATGTAAGGCCCCGTTCCCGGAAACCTCACAGTTGGTCATTCATTGCACTTAAAACATTATAAAACGTACATTTATTTTGTAGCGGAATTTAAAACTTTCATTAATAACTAAAAACATGTCATTTCATTCATTTACAACATTAGTTTTCATCTCAAAATACAAAGACATGTCAAAATACGGATGCCAGCCTCAAAATGCTCCCAGTAGCTTATGCATCCATGCCTACACTCCTTAGATCAACGAATACCTGCCAACTATCATGCATACAAAAGTCAGCGACGCTGAGTGAGTTCTAGTTTTATAATAAAATACTTTACTTTGTTAAAACCGTTCTTTACTTTATTTCAAATCATACTATACTTTACAATCGTTCGCGATCATGCATCATACGTACATACAGATAATATCATTATTATCTTGGTCATTACGTTCATTAACCTCGCTCATTTAACAAATTACATTATCGTTCACTTCTCTTTCTAGATTCGGTCAGACTTTACCCTCTTCGTGGCACTCAGCCACGATTACTAAGGTCGAATGACAAGGATCCTGTTCTGTGCGTTATTACGATAATTCATTAACGTTCATTTCATACTTCGTTCTTTCATACATTATTTTTTGTTCATTACTCTTTAGTACTCGAATCTCGTCTCATGCAATATCACCGACTCAGTCTCGAAAGCTGATGCTGTGCCGGGACCAGCTCACAAGCCCCCGACTCATGTCTGAAGACTGACACAACACCAGGATACGCGACAAAAATCCCATATGAGTCAATCACAGGGATTGAACTCCATCCGAGTATGTTGCAACACAAAGTCGCTCACCTCATACCTATGCTTGGCTTTATGCCACACCCCCGAAGTTATACGTAACTCGGGTAACCATCATATGTTTCACCCCCAACATTATGGGTAACAACACCCCATCGAAATGGGTAACAACACCCCCACCGAAATGGGTAACAACACCCCCACCGAAATGGGTAACAACACCCCATCAAAATGGGTAACAACTCTGAAGGTCAGTCACAAAGACTGGAACCCTTGCGTGCACACCTTATGATTAGCTGAACCTCGTGCGGTTGAGCTTAAGGCATTTAGAGCCGTGCACCTCACTATACTTTGCTTGCAAGCCTCTTACGTTCACGTTCATTCATTAATACATGCATTCATTCATTAACGTTCCTCTTTTCATTATCTTCCACTTTACGTTACATAATACTTTATTACGTTCATTAACGTTCAACACAAAGCCAAGGGAAGACACACATACATACATAATAAGGAACATATACTTAATCATAAACATACACCATCACCATACAGGCAACATCATACATGCATAACACACATCAAACATAAGCCATCACATCATAACCAGGCCTATCTCCCATTTTACCCCTTAAAAACCACTTAGAAAACCTTAGGTCCAACTTGGGCGCATGGGACCTTTCAGGCGCATGAGCATAAAAATTATAAGTATAAATTAATCTGGGTGCATGGGCACTATTTGGGCGCTTCTGCCCTGTTTAGGCGCATCAACACTTAACCATTTTAATACTTTGGGCGCATGGCACAATTCAGGCGCATGGGCCATCTCTGCTGGGCGCATGGCCAGCCATTTAGGCGCATGGGCCATCTGCTGGGCGCATGGCCAACAGTCTAGGCGCATGGGACCTCTGCTGGGCGCATGGACCACTGTTCATGTTCGTCTGAATCATTCTGAAATGTTCTCTATACTATCAAATTCACCCGATTATCATTTTAAACTTAAACATAAATCTAACATACTAAGGGCACCTAAACATGCTAAACCCTCAATATTAATCCATTTACACTACAACATACATACGTACATCACTTCAAACATAAAGCTGTAAACCCACGGTTTCTTTCAAAATGTTTACTTAGTATGCATAATAGCCCCAAACGAGTTGAAAATCAGTATAAGAGGGGTTCTAGAAACTCACCTTGAGCAGCCTTTGAGCAACACTCTTCCCGTTCAAGACCCACCTTCGATTCAGCTCTTGAATCCCGAAAACAAACACTAAACACCAAGAACTTCGGTCAAGAACTCGATACCCAGCTGAAACCGAGCTCGTATAAGAGAAGGCTTACCTTTGAAGCTGTTTCTTCCACTTTCTCTCTCTAGAACCGGGGCTCTCTCTCTCTTCTTTCTTCTTTTCAGCCGATTGAAGAAGATGAAGAAGAAATAGGCAATCATGCCCCTTTAAACCTTAAAGTAATAAGGTTTGTACTTTGTACACTTTTTCCCCTCCACTTGTGCACAATTTCTATTCTTTCTATTTACTTTTCTTTTCCTTTTGTTTTAAATAGAAATTCGGGGTGTTACAAGTCTAACCCCCTTAAAGAGGTTTCGTCCCCGAAACCTGTCGCTTCTCAAACAGTTACGGGTAACACTGTCTCACCTCTTCTTTGATCTTGGACTTAAACTTAGATCTCTTTAGGCTTCACTGCACCCGCACAAGTGAAACCATCACTCTCCTTAGCCTATTCTCTTCTCCTTATTAGTATTGGCCAGCAGTTGCTTCTCGTGGTTGGATACTTTGTCCATCTCAGTGTTCTCGAGTAGCATGATCATATCCTCATCGGTTGAGCTCTTTCTTAGACGAGACGCATGGCACATCAGATGAACTCCACTTAACCCATCGGGTAGCTCCAGTCGATGTGTCACTTCTACTACCTGAGCAACAACTGGGAATGTCCCTCTACACTTTAATATTAGCTTTACTCGATTCCAAACCAAGCAATCCGCTTTCCTGGTCGAAGCCTTCATCATAATTCATTGTCGTAGGTCGACACCAAACTCTGGTTGTGCACGGTTAAGCAATCCATCTTCTTGCAACACTTAGGGTTCGAGTCGTAGATTACTGATCAACTCACCCGGAGATGCATGTCTACCTACCTATGTCTGTCTTGAACAGCCTAGCAGGAACAAGCGCTCTCTCTCAATTCTATCGCGCAATCCTCTAGGGCATTAGGTAACCTAGTAGACTTACTAATGGTGATTCTACATCAAAGGGCGTATCTATATTCTTACCACTAACAGGCAACTTAGCACAGTAAGCAGCAGAGATAAAACTTTTTACTAGCACCAGAATCAAATAACACTGAGGCTAAAGTTTAGTTTACTAGAAACGTACCTGACACAACATCGTGGTCCGTCCTAGCTTCCTCCGATCTTCTTCACTCCCGAACCTTCTGCCCTCGGCTTCTTGCAATCCCTGCTCATGTGACCTTCCTCACCACAGGAATAACACCTCCCATTCCACAGTTATTCGCCACATGTCCGGTCCTCCCACAACGGAAACAGACATTGCCCCCCAATCTACATTCCCCGAGGTGCCTGTGTCAACACCTGTCACACCTTTTCGAATCCGCACCAGTTATGACCACACGCTGATCATCCACTTGTGCACCTTTGCCACCTGGAGTGGCTCCGCCACGTCTCAATCTCTTTCCATCCCATTCTTGATCACCCTCTCCTTTCTTGCTACTTTCAGTCACCATCACAGATCTTTCATCATACAACCTCCCCGCCAAATCAACCGCCGACCTAAACGCGCTCGGTCGAGCAGCGATCATGTGCCTACGGATGTCCGTCGGCAAGCCCTGAATGTACCTCTTGATCTTTTGGGAAAGAGGTGTCACCTGATCCGGCACCAGACGTGCCATCTCGTTGAACTTCGTGGTGTACTGTTGATGAGTCATCGTCCCCGCCTCCAGCTGCAGGAACTCTCTTTCAACTTTATCCATCTCACGGTGAGGACAGAACTCCTCAATCACCGGCTTTTTCATCTCCGGCCACCTCATCCTTCCGATAGCCCTGCTTCCCTCAACTTGGAAAATATTGTCCCACCAACACAAGACTGAGTCCACAAAAGAGTGGGCAGCAAACTTTACTTTCTGATCCTCCCGGCACTCGCTGATATTTAATACAGCTTCCATCTCTCTCACCCAGCGGTGAGCGGTAGCAGCAGTGCTGTTTCCATCAAAGGTTGGGGGCTTGCATCGTTGAAACGACCCATAGTTACAGCCTCGTGCCGCTTCCATTGCTGATATTCATATACCTTGTTTTCTAGCCTTGAGTGCTTGAGCAGGAGTCACATCAAGTACCATGAAGCTCCAATCAACTTCTTGAGCTATAGTAGTTGTCTCAATTGACTTTCTAGTAGCTTTTGGTGTAGAGGGATGTGTGGAGGCATGTAGGGTTCCCGGATTTGACTTGGGAGCCTTGCATTCCCTTGCAAAGTGACCAAGTTGGTTACACTTGTTACATTTGGCCTTTGTCTTGTCAAAACAAACTTGATGTTAGTTGGTTTCTAGGGAAACTGCCTTTAAGTTCTCTTGAAGAACTTCTTCGCTCTATAGGTTAATAGAGCCATCTGGTGGACTATGTCCACATACTCCACATCATCTATGTTGAAACACTCTAGATCGTCAAAGCAATACTGATAGTCACTAAAGTGCCCATTTCCTGAGACAAAGGCACAGTTGTCCTGAAAAGAACTTTGCTGAGCCTGTTGAGACCTTGGAGTCTTAGGGAATATGATGTATGGCCCAGAAAAACAGGATGATGTTGTGTCACACCCCAACCTTGACGGCGGAAACGTCGAGGAGTGAGAGTTAAGATCGTTCACAGCCACATAACGCTATTATTAAATCCAAATATATTATTCATAAGTTTGAAAGGTACATTACAAGCATAAGTCTCAAATAAGAACACAATATAAGAAATATAACAAGCTCATTCATTAAGTTAACTAGGTCCATTCCTAAGTGTGAACAACTTCAAAAATGGCGATCAAGCTTGAGTATTTCCTGAAACATGTTAAAAATAAAGGTCAACATAATGTTGGTGAGATTTCCATAGTTTTCGATACATAAGTATATAAAATATGGCAATTCATGTTGTAACTTAGTGAACAAAGTAACTAGGGATGTAAGACAAAATGCACAATCAAACCTCGACAAAGTTTTACAAGTCTCAAACGTTTAAAAGTATATACGATTAGCTAAGTGTACTTGGATTAACCAAGCAGGCTTGTCTGGCCCATAGATCTATGACTTCTCTAGGATAGCAATAGTTAATGATTGTACATATATTCGACATTACATGGTAGCCACAAAGTTCAACTAACCACAACATACAGGTGAAATGCCATAAGTTTACAAGAATCAAACGTGTTTACAAGTGCAAAGTTTATAAAGTAACATGTTTCACCCCAAAGTGTAAAAATATAAAAAGGGGTATAGAAATACTCACGTGAAATAAATAAGACGATAGTAAGAAATTAACGATGCTCCAACGATTCCTTTATACAAGATACCTAACGTATATATATATTCCAAGGTTAAGTTTAAAGGTAAAATTAATGAATAAGTGTGAACTAGGGTTTCAATTGGGAATTTGGGGGTTTAAATAATTAAATAAAATAATGGATCGCTTACGTTTTAGTTTAATAAAGATGGTATAAATCAATTAAGACCAGTAATAATTAAAAATGATTCAATAATTTAGTTTATTGTTTTAAATAAAGATTAAGTATAATGTGTGAAAAGAGATAATTAATTAATTATTTGATAAAGAGAATTAATTAAATACTTATTTAAATTACTTTAAAACTATTTAAAATCATTTTATAAAGTTTTGAACTTATACAAAACTTTAAAATAAGAATAGAATATAATAGCACATTACATTGTTTTATAAGTTTCAATAATTTAAGTAATAATTTAAGGGTAAATCTATAAACTAGTTATGATATAATATGGTTAAATAAATAGATAAATAATTAATTATTTATATAATTTTTTAGATAACTATTTGAATAACTTAGTTACTTAACATGTAAATTTATAATGTTTTGAAATAACTTAAATTTAAACCATAATAGTTTTGTAGCATTTAAATTACATAAAAGAGTTAATAATATTTTATATCCTTTTTATTATTTTTTAAAGAAATGATTAAATTTAAGATCGTAAGTTTTTTTTAAAACCTTAATAATTAATTTACTAATTTCTGAAACATTTTTATTAACAAAATTTTTTTTATTTAGATTTAATATCATATTAATATTGTTTTTGAAATCTAAAATATGAAAAATTGCCTTTTAATAATAAATGGAGGCTGGGTTCGAACCCCAGACCTCTAGTTTGCAAGTGTAGTGTGCTAACCAGTTGGGCTAGTAGCCCGAATCTGGTTTAAAACTTCCTTAAAAATTTTAAAAGCATTAATTGCAAAAATCCCCAATTTACTCAAGAACCCTAGAATGATTGAATCCAAAATTGAACATGAATCCGTTGTTGTTAATGTCGATTATCATGGGGCTTTTGATCCCCATGTAAAATCGAGCACATTGATATATATAACTTACATGATTGAGTTCGATTTGATGATCTCAAGTTTAAGAACGATTCGTGACGATGTGATGGTTGATTCAAGGTGCAAACAAGGTTCTTAATCAAATTAACTTTGCAGAAGTTTCGGATCGTGATTCTAAGTAGAAACCCTCAACCAATTTTGTATAAAAGAGCCTCGAACATGCTTCACGATTAAGTTGCAGGTCGCAGATGATGATGATGGTTGTATGTGATGTGTGTTGTGTTTCAGATGGAATTGAAGGTTGTATACGATTAGTGAATGATAGATGATAGTTCAGGTTGGTTTAATTAGGTTATTATGATGTGTAAATGCTCGAACGGCTACAGGGTTTAATGTGAGTCGGTCATGTAATCGATTAGAGGTGTTTAAATGTGGTTAATTGATACGTTAAGGTTCGAATCGTGTTCCAAAATGATTTGAGACGGTTTTTAGTAAAAAAAATCACCCCAAAATTGATGGTTATGAGGTGGCCGGAGCTCGGCCGGAGTTTGGCCGGAGCTCTGCCGGAAAAATCGGGGTAATGAGGGTGGGGGTTTGGGTTTATTTCGAATTTACACAATTAGTCCCTGAAGTTTTAAGTCTTTATTATTTTATGTAATAAACTTTTATTTCAAGTATTAAAAATTACCACTTCACCCCTAAACTTTATAAAAACCATTTGAATGATAAACTAAATCAATTATTTGTTAATCTTTATAAATCTTTTAAGCTTATTGTTTGATTATTTATTTTCAATAATTAAAGTTTATAATAAATAGTAAATCTTATTCATTTAATAACTTTATAAATTTTTAATAAGTCTTCTCCACTTAAATCTTTATTGTGAAATGATTATTCACCTTAACTTTAAAAAAAATATTACAAGTTCTTTAGATGATTAAAAATTATATAATTCACAATATAAATTGTAAATTTAATACATTTGGTCCATTTCAATTATTATTATAATTTATAACAAAACTAAAAAAATGAGTTTTAACTTGGAAATTGGCGGATGTTACATGTTGGGTGTATGTCAGGTACTGTTGAGGTTGGGTGGGTCCAGAGCCTTCAGCAACCATTAAAGTGTTGCTAGCATAAAGGATTGAGGGTCTGCTCATCTGATGGCCTCTTGTTCTCCATCTCTAAATGGTATCCATCAAGGATGCCATAAAGTTCAGTCATGGTGAGGGAGTTCATATTTTCTATCCTCTTGATAGAGACACAGTAGAACATCCACTCATTTAGGAGTGCACTCATGAATTTTCTTGTGAGTTCTCTTAATTCAAGGTCAATTCCCATAAACTGAAGGGAGGAAATAAGATCCATATACCTGAAGTATTGCTGGCTGAGGGTCTCTCCAGCAATATAAGTGAAGTTCTCGGACTGTTGCTTCAGGGAATCCTTCTTAGAGTCATTGTAGCTGGAGTACATCCGAGATAGTGCATCAAACAGTTCTTTAGCTGACTTGCAATGCTCAAACCCCACCATGATGGAGTTGGGTATAGCAGTCATCAGAACAATCATGGCATTACAATGTCCAGCTTCTTCCGGTCTTCATCAGAGTAGTCTTCTACAGCCTTCTCTATCATGGCACCGTTTCCACCAGGTCCTGCTACCTTTGGTTTGTAAGGACCATTGACAATAGATGCCACAATTTACTATCTTGATATCTGATGAAGCCTTCTATACGTCTGCTCCTTGATCAAAAGTTTTCAGGGGTGATGATAGGTGCTTTAGTCATCGTCCCCATCTCAACTTCAGACTTTTGGTTGAGGGCCATTTATGAGTGTGGTGAAAGGAGGAGTGAAAAACAAGTTGATTTGGGTGGTAGATTTCACAATCAAGAGCCTAAAAAGCTCTGATACCAATTGCAGGATTGATTTTTATCACTTAACACTTAGTTTTTCTCTCAAACTCACTTGAAACACACTTGGTTTAGATGATGATGCAGAATCCCTTCTAAAGGTTGATTATAATATACTAAGTAACAAAGAACACAAAGAAATACTTTTCAAGGTACTTCTATATATTACTTCTCAACTCAAAGTATTACAAGACTCTTACAAGCATATTACATGAGCTACAATGAGAAACTATATATACTAGATCCTATAGCCGGATATACTTTGATACCAGCTGGAAACTTATGACTAAAGCATATACTACAATGCTAAAGTTAAGGTATCTTAGATAAAGTATTATCTAAGATAAGGTAGTCATGACATGTCCATGACTTACCTTTTGTCACCAACTAAAGTTGGTAACTGTACTAACTGATAAAAGGTGAACAGTGGAATAATGTATAGTCAACTACATGGGCGTGGGAAAGAGCCATGCAGTATCTCAGAGACTTGTAGGGGAGTTCCAGAAGGGCCATACTTATCTCCACTGGTTGATAGTAGTGTCTTCCAAAGGTTAATTGGCTTCGGAAGAACTTGTTCTTCCGAAGCCACTTATACTTCGAAAGAGGCTACTTCTTCCGAGACTTGTGAACTTCTTCAGTTCTTCATACTTTGGAAGTTGTTGTCTTGATTTCTTCTAAGTCTTGAACTTCGGAAGAGACAAGACTTTGATCTTCAGAAGCTGGAGTCTTCCTTTGGAAGATCCTTCAGACATGATCTTCGGAAGTTCTGTCTTTGGCTTCGGAAGAACTCCATTTGTCTTCGAAAGTTTTGTACTTAGCTTCGGAAGACCTTTACAAGTTGTACCAAAATTGTCTAAGTGTTTTGGTTTTGGTTGCACCAGCCTTTCTAGATCCAACAGTATTTGTATTTATTTTTTTGACAGTCTTACAGCATTCAAGCCCTAGGAAACTAAGCAATTTATTGAAATTGATGGAAACCAATCCATAATTGGTTATTCAATAATCAACTTTATAATAATCATGAAGTTGTTGTTCCATTACAATATACAAGATAATTATTTCGTCTAATGTGCCCAAACAAACAGACGAGTCGAGAGATTGCGGGGTGTGGGTGTGTATATTTGTAAAATGTTTAATTTCTGGTGAAAACGTTATGTTACCACTCAATACCAGTCAAACTCCCTAAAATTATCGTGACAGATCAGTAGAGTTGTTAGCAACAAATGCAACGAGTAGAATGAAAGAAAATATAAAAAAGGAAATAATTATATATGTTTTCAACTTTTAAAAAATATTATTTTGAATAATTTTGTAACAAATAGATTTGTTTTTTTAGTCGCCTCTTTCTTTTGTTTTTATAATTAATTTTGTAAGCTTAAAAAGGAAAATTAGAATTTAAATATATAAAAGAGTTGATGGATTGTGTACCCAAGGTGTCGAAATTCGCTAAGCCGTGGTAGATGATACAAATAGAAAAAATAAATTTAAAAATAAAATAAGAAAATGAAGGGGTCTACAACTGACTTTTCATTTCTTTAATACATATAATTCACATATAAGAAAATAGTATTAGAATTATTTAACTACTATAAATACTCATCAGTCAACAATTTAACCCATTCACTTTCCAGCCTACTACCAACTCTAAAATAATCATTTATCCTACTACCAACTCTTAAATTTATCATTCATTCTTCTACTAACACTTTAAATTTATCATTTATGTTACTACCAACACTTTAAATATACCAACACTCTAAATTCATAATTCATTTTATTACCAACACTCTAAATTCATCATTCATCCTACTACCAACACTTTAAATTCATCATTCATCCTACTAATATCCATCAAAAATGTTATTCATCTTTTACGTACGTCCTCCTCCAAAACCTTCCTACAAATAGCAACTACGATATTTATTTATCTATGTAATACTAATAAAAACATTCTATTTTCTTGTTCATATTTTTTTATCTACATAATACTGATCATGAGATTAAAAAACATTAGAACGGACAGTAAGAACTTCCACGTTGAAGTGGTAAGCTATGTGCTACATCTTGCATATTGCTTGGCCTAATGCAATGGGCAACCTCTGATTATGAGTTGCATACTATGAGTTTGGCGTGAATAAATGAAAATAACTATGTGTTTACCAAAAAAATGAAGACATACTATGTGTTGACGAGAATAAATGAAGAAATATTATGTGTTGACGGGAATAAATGAAGACATACTATGTGTTGCTTGTGAATATTTTATTGTATTTATAGTGTATTTCATTATATATTTTTTATTACTGGTACCTATCCTTGTATTTAAATTTCTTTTATAATAATAATAACGTTTAGATCTATGTGATAATAAAACACAACTCGTCAAATCCGCAGCAAAAACATACTAGAAGCCTCGATTATTTTATAAATAGTTAGTTAATTATATTACAATGTAGATCTAACAAACAACCAAATACTTAGCTTATTTTATAAATAGTTAGTTAATTCTCAAATGCAACTATAAAATTATTACGGTTTTAAAAATAATTTATATTCCAATATAATTTTATAGTTAATTTTATAACCTATTAAGACGAATTGATACATTCTCGAGATGTTAAGCATCAAATAACAACACAAAAATATTAATTGATAAAGAAAAAGCTATTCCAACAAAACGTCTGCCTACCAAAACAATAATATGTAATAAAAACATCATACATAAATATTATAATAAAATCATAACAACTAATACAATAAAATTCTAACGGTGACGGGGTAAGCTACGCTAGAAATAAAATTGATCAGCTATGAACCACTTATACAACTTACACATCTCCTTAAAATTTTCACCACAATCTACGGGTTTCCCCGTAACTAAATGTTCCCTCAACATTAAAACATAAACTCCTTCATTACCTCTCAAGTCTTGGTGAGATGTAACATAATCTTTATTTATTTCAACCCTGAATAATTTTTCTGGTTGTCTGGTCTTTTTCCAAAAATGAAGGTTTACTTATAGAGTGCCAAAATACATAAATATTTTCATCAACACCGGGTGAAGCAACCGACCAAATTTATCAGCACCTATTACTTCACCACAAAAAATTTCCAATTTTATTGTTTGCGGATTGTAAGGCCCCGATCCCGGGACGCTTACAATTGGATCCTCATCGCACATAAAACATATATTTACATTCTTATTTCATAAGCATCGCAGCGGAACATTAAAAATAAGCTTTGACTTCTATATAAATGCTTTTGCAAGTTAATACAACATTCATTACAAAACAGTTTGTTCGCATTACAATGCAAAAACATTAATCAAAAGAATGACATCCCAAAAGAGCCGAGTAGCCTTGCAGTGCCATCCTTAGCAATCATTACCTGCCAACTGGAAAACATATAAAAAGTCAGCGGTATTGAGTGAGTTCTAGTTTTATAATAAAACATACTTTACTTTCATTAAAAACCGTTCGTTACTTTTGCATAATCACACATCATACGTACACATAAATAATATCTTTATTATCTCCTTCATTCATCCATTCGTTCGTTCATTATAACTTTACTTGCGCATCGGATATCCTCCGTACCAATACCATATGCTACACCCCGAACAATTTAGCTACTGGGCCGAAGTCAATAATTGAACAGCTGAGCGTATGCCGCAGTACTAAAGGTAAGCGGTAGATGTTCTACATAAATGGTCGATCACAAAGAAGGACCCGATATCCGATACATGCAAGACTTTTCATTTCTTTCCACTTTACGTTACGTAATACTTCATTTCATTCATTATCATAACACGTAAAGCCACAGGAAAGACAAACATACATCATAATAAGGAACATATCATACACAAACGGCATCATCATACAGGGCAACATCATACATACATAACATGCATAAACATGCAACATCATCATCACCATGCCCAACATACTTTCTAAGGTCATACAATCCTCTTACATGCTCTTACGGGAACCTTCACATCAAAACTTACATTTACACTTTCCCCCGAAAGTCAGAAGTCGATCTACACATTCCTTCGGGTGCAACAGCCCTATTCAAGCGTATGGACACCCTTCAGTCGCATGGCCTCCATGCGACTGAACATCATGCGATTGAACTCATGCGGATGATCATCTATGCGAATGAACACCCAGTCGTGCGTATGGACCTCATGCGGATGGAACTAATGCGACTAAGCACCTATGCGACTGGACCCTCAGTCGTATGACTCCCCATGCGACTGGACTCCCAATCGTGCGACTGAAACCTTAGTCGTGCGATTGAACCCTCAATCGTGCGAATGAATCCTAAATCATGCGAATGACTCTCAATCGCCTCTCAATCGGCCGTATGGCCTTCATTCGGTCGCATTGCCCTAGCTGATGTAGAATGGAGTTCATCCCGAACCCAATCTGCCATTTCGGCCTCCAAGCTCATCCAAACCCATTCTAAGCCTAAATCTACCATCTTAGACCTTAGGAATGCATACCACAACACCATAGAAGCACACACAAGCCCGGAAACATACTCTAAACACATCACACGCAACACACCCAAATGGGTCAAACACATACACATACAAAAACGGGTTTTTGATGCTTTCCAGCCCCAAAATCGGTTGAAAACAAGTAAAAGTGGGGTCCTAGAACTCACACAAACGAGCACAACGACAAGGGCTTCGATTTGGCTTGCTACACGACGATTTTGACCACTCGAACCGACCCGAACCGACACTTTCTTCCTCTTTTCTTCCTTTCTCTCTTCTACTCTATTTGATGGCTGATTTGTGAGTGTAGGGGAGAGGGTAAGGGCTGCCCTCTCCCTTATATACTCCTACTCACCCGTCTTTCTTTCGTTGGCGGGTTTGGTCCCTCGGCAGGATCGGGTTTTGTCACTTAACACTTGTTTTCTCTCAAACTCACTTATAATAGTCACTCAAACAAGATGAAGCAATGTCTTTGGCAAGAGTTGATAGTAATATAATAAGTAACAACAAGCAGAAATATTTTCAAGGCACTTGTATATATTATTTCTCAACTCAAGATTACAAGACACTTACAAGCATACAACAAGAGTTACAATGAGAAACTATATATACTAGATCCTACAGCCGGTTATACTTGATACCAGCTGGAAACCTAAGACTAAAGCATATACTACAATGCTATAGTTAAGGTATCTTAGATAAAGTATTATCTAAGATATGGTAGTCATGACATGTCCATGACTTACCTTTTGTCACCAACTAAAGATGGCAACTGTACTTAACATGAAAAGGTAAACAGTAGATTAAAGTATGGTCAACTACATGGCTTTTGAGAAAACGCCATGCAGTATCTCAGAGATTTGCAGCGGACTGTCAGACAGACCATACTTATGTCTACTGGATAATAGAAGTGTTCTTCCGAAGGTTAACTGGCTTCGGAAGAACAAGTTCTTCCGAAGCCACTTATACTTCGGAAGATGCTTCTATGCTTCCGAGGCTTTAAGGACTTCTTTATTCTTCGGAAGTTGACTTCAGAACTTTGTCTTCAAGTCTTGAACCTTCGGAAGTAGCTTCTTTACCTTCGGAAGTTGGAGTTCTCCTTCGGAAGTGTATTTTACACTTAGACTTCGGAAGAACTCTTTCTTCCTTCGGAAGTCCCACACTTGGCTTCGGAAGTCCTTTGCATGTAGTACTCAAAATCTTCTAAGTGTATTGTTTTGGTTGCAACAGCCTCTTATGATCCAACAAACTCCCCCTAGGCTGATGCTACCAAAACTTCACTTATCTCTACTTCTCAAAGTTTTCAGCACCAGGGATAGAAGATATTTGTCTGTCTCTCTGTTCTTCCCGGAAGTGGTGCTGAGAAGCTTGTACAAGTCATTCGTGGATAGGAGATCCAGTCTATCACTTTGAATGACGTGTACCCTTTGTTGTGACCCCCTGAAGAGAGTTAGTTGACGGGAGTTGTAGTCATACTCCCATCTAACTATGGACTCAAGTTCAGGACCTTCAACCATTTGAAGAAAGGCTTTGCCTTTGGTTGCTGATCCTTTCCTTTGCTCCTCCTCTCTCAGTTTTGACTCCTCTTCGACCTTGCTTCTTGCAGTGAGCTCGGCCATGTGAAGGCTGCCTAGATGATTTCTGATGTGAGCAGCTACTTCGGAGTTTGAGGGGTTGGAGAATGGTTTCTCTGCTAACTCAGCAATATCGAATCTGCTTAAGTGTAGCAGAGATGAGGCATTCAGCCTGTTAATCTCACCATTCTCTCTCTCAACAACAAAGTTGTGAGAAGAGTCTTCGAACCTCCACTGGACTATCTTCTTTCTGGGTACAAGAGATTGTCTTGGTACCCTATCTCCTTTCTTTGTGTCCAGCAGAGTCACCAGCCTTCTCCTCAGCTTCTTTTCTTCCTCATTCAATGTATCTGAATTGAGGCCAAGGAGTCTTGCGGCTTGGTCCAAAGTTCCTCTTGGCAGATCAAGAAACTCATCTCTTGTGAGGGAACTTGAGGATCCATCAACATAAGTCAGGTTGACTGTATCCTCCTCACAAGAGATGTCGCTCAGAGTAGTGCAGTTGATGAGCTTGGTTTTGATCTCCTTGAATTCCTCCATTGAGAGATGTTTAGAAGGCTGAGGGGATGGTTTGATTGGTTGTTGGGTAGGTTTAGGAGGTTGGGTTCTGGGTAAGGCTTTAGGTTGGATGATGGGTAGTTTAGGTGGTTGAGGTGAGGGAGTTGGTAGATGGGAAGGTGTAGGTTCAGGGGTGAAAGGTTCAGGTTCAGTTTTGATTGGGAAGGGAAAGGGTATTGGTTCAGGTTGATGTTGGGTTTGGATATTTGGCTGAGAGGTGGCTTTGAAGGTCATCCCCTGTCCCCTTCTATACATCTCCTTTCTTCTCCCTGCACGAATGTCAGCCTTGATGTCACTGACATGTCGTTGCAGGGTCTTTTCAGACATTGGACCCACTTGCCTGCCAGAGAAGCCGTGAGCTTTAAGATAGTTCTTCATCCAAGCTTTGTCACCTATCTTCTTGGCGGCAGACAGTCCAGCCTCTTCTTCCTTCTTCTTCTTCACTACCAGCTTCTCCCTTGCAGCTCTCTTTCTCTCCTTCTCCATTTGATCTTGCTCTTTGTTAAAGAGCCACAAGATCGTGTCATTGTTGTGTGGAGATAACTCATCTTGAGAGAATCCTCTGGAGAGTAGGAAAGTGATCCTTTCTCTCCTGAGCTGCAGATCAGCTTCTCTCTCTTTTCTCAGCCTTTCTTCTTCTAAGGCCAACCTTGCTTCTTCTTCTTTTTGCTGTTTTTGCAGCAAGGTTGCCTTTTCTAGCTCTATCAGCTCCTCTAATGGTAGCAGGAGTACATCTTCCGAGGCAGCCCCTAGACTGACTAGTCTATCAATTACCTCCACCCTTCTTCTATTGTTGATTGCCTCTTGGTTGGCTGCAGCTGCTTTTGAACTTGCAGCTAACAGTTTCCCAGTTGGCAGTCTTCCTTTCCTTTTGAGTTTCTCCAGCCTTTCTTCTTCCAGAAGCTCTTCCGAAGTCATCTTCCTTTTACCTTTAATGTCTTCGGAAGTGCTAGACTTTGGTGGTTCTTGGGTAGAAGACTCAGGTTGGGTGGTGGAGGTAGGAGCTGAGGTCAATGCAGATGTAATGGCTAGTGGTTGGCTGAGAAAATCCTCCCTATTAACCTCAGATGCAAGTTCCAGAATTGCATCTGTGACTATTAGATCATCGGAAAGAGAGAACAGTCCTTCCGCAGCAGCAATTTCAGCTTCGGAAGTTTGAGTTGGTTCTTCCGAGGCTTCAAATTGTGCTTCGGAAGCCTGTGAAAACACACCTTCTGTCCCAACTATTTCAGTTGCTGGGCCATCAGTCCTAGTTTCCCCTTCGAAATCAATCTCAGGTTCCACTTGGGCCTTAGGTTGACCAACTTCCTCAACAGTGGTAGGAGGTGCATTCAACCTTTGAAGCTCTTGAGCTCCAAAGTATATCACAGACATATCTGGACTGGGTTGATCAATGAGGGACTCTAAAAGGAACTTGTTGAAGATCCTATTTAGATCCTGAAGCATCCTTTGATCCACTTGAATCACAACTGGAGGAGGCTCAGGGAAGATGGTGGTTTGTTGTTTGAGCTCAAAGAAGTGAGAGCTTGACTGGTGGAATCCTGTCTTTGACTTAGTTCCTCAACATTCTCCCCCTTTTTGGTAGCATCATCTTGAGAGGTAGATGAGCTAGAGGAAGAGGTCAAGGAGACTTGAATGGGTACATGCCTAACAGATCTCTCAATCTGTTTCTCAGCTAGTTTTACCTTGAGATTTTCAATCTCAAGTTGCTGAGTGGCAGACCTATCCTCTAAAGTCTTAACCTTTGATTCAAGGTTTGAGACTTTAGAAAGTAGGTCTCTTATTGTGAGTTGCAGTCTTCCCTCATCTTCTTTGGAAGAATCACGGGGAGATGAGGTAACATACCTAGTATGTTCATCCTCACCACCAGATGTGGTTTCTTGGCACCCTGGTTTCCCTTGCACAATGATGTCTCTTTCAGAGGCATCATAGGGCATGGTTGCCGTAGATTCAGTCTGACTATTGTTACCACTGTCCTGAGGATCCAATGAGGCTCCTTCAGTAGTGGCAGCTGAATCTACATGAGTCCCCTCCACATCAGTGGGACTCACCTCAGTTGGGCTTTGCTGGTGTGGGCTAGAAACAAGAGGTTTCTCTAGGCTCTGTTGATCCTTAATGGGGTGTTGTGGATCAACTTCATTGCCTTGGAGAGACATAGTCTCTTCACCAGCTCCGGTCAATAGGTCAGTAAAAGAGAAGGAATGAAGACCTAAAGACCCGGGACTTTGATCAATGTCAAAAGGCATTGAGCTGTCCCTTGGTGGCTGCTCAGGGGAGTGTAGAGACTCACCCTGAGGGCTATCAGCTGGGGTTATGGGCTCATGGGTCTGAGACTGAGGAGACTCAAGACCCATATTGAGGTCAATAGTGAAGGATTGGGGGACCTCTGGCTGAGTGGGAGCCCCTTGTTCCACTCTAGCCTTTTTGGTTTGAAGAGGAGGGGCTTGTTCAATCAGAGTAGATTGAACAAGGGTTCGTTTGGTTCGTCTCTGATAGGTGACTTTTATTGGTGGAGAAGGTAGATTTGGAATGGTGAGGGTTGTTGCTGGTGTGGGTTCATCACCTGTGGGGATAACAGGGATGTCACCAGGAGCCATTGGCTCAATCATACCTGGAAGTAGTGCGGTATCCCTTCCAGTGTAGTTGGTAGACACTCTCTTCAGTACTTTGAAGATAGTCGGCCTCATCTGAGGAGCAGATAGAGCAGCTGAACAGACAAGCTTACTCTGATCTAGCTCGCAGTTGATTATGTGCTGTAGAAATCTGGGATACATAAAGAATGTGTCCCTTTGCAGATTTCCCATGAGATTAGTCAGCACAAACCTGGAGTAGTTGAAGCGCAAGCCTTGTACCAACCCATGAACTAGGCACCCGAGTTCATAGGGAATTTGATCCCATCCCCCTGATTTGTTAGATAAGCAGTGGAGAACCACATGTAGCAGGAACTTCCACTTGTAGGAGAAGTTGAATTTGTAGACTGTAGACCTGCTTACATCTCCACCGTATCCCATTTGGAGATAAGAGTTATCTAACTCAGACTTGGGGAATTCCGTCGGTGCGCCTTCATCATGGAGCTCAAGATGCTCCCTGATGATTTGTTCAGTAACGACCAACTCTTGGCCACATACACTTGACCTGATAGCACGAACCCCATTTAGGGTTTCAACCCGACTATTTGCCCAGAATTCGGACATTTGGTTGGTGTAAATGGTAGGGTTTACAGTCAGTGCTGTGTAATATGAAGATTGGGCTAGAAAGAGATAATATCAGAGAAGTCGGCATCCCTTGAGGAGTCAAGGAGTGCGACTTGGTTGTGCTGAGGGTTTAGAGCCATTTGGAAAGGTAGCAGAGGAAAAGTTCTTGAGAGAGAGGTAAATTGGTGAAGAAGAAAGCTTTTAGGGCAGTGAATTGGGTAAAAAGAGTGTAAGTGATTAACCGGAAGTATTTAAATGGGTGAAATGGCGGTTTAAAGGGTGGTTTGGATAAGATGATGTGAGGGTTCAGAGGATGATGTGACAGGGGCGGTAAGGTTAAGCCATTTAAATAATCCGACATCATTAACAAAATCTTTACTTTTTACAGAGTGGGGCCCAAAAGATTTCCGTTACACAGTAAAATCCTTCTTCCGAGTATAAGGTATTTCCGAAGGTAAAGTTCTTCCGAAGGCAAATGTATTTCCGAAGGTAAATAAATTGCTTCCGAAGATACATGTTGCTTTCAAGTGGAAAGTATTAAGTGCTTCGGAAGTAGATCTGAGATTACCTCAATCGCTTCTTCCGAGACTTAGTATACTTCCGAGAAGAAAATTATCCTATGAGAAATTTGCTTCGGAAGTTATGCTAGATATCTTCCGAAGGCAAGTTTCTCTTCGGAAGAACTTATACTTAGTTAAATAAGAAAGGATCTTTTGTAACAGGGCTTAGATTGTATTGACATAAGACTTTACATATTGAAAAGGTTTTCAAATGAGATTGACTAGTCAATGTTTATCATCCCAATAGCTGTAATAAGATACTTAAATCTTTGTTCATCAAATGCTTTGGTGAACAGATCAGCATATTGTTCATTTGAATTGACTTTGACTAGTTTGATAAGATTTTTCTCATGAATATCTCTAATGAAATGATACCTGATGTCAATATGCTTTGTCTTTGAGTGCTTCACTGGATTTTCTGTGATGGATATAGCACTGTTGTTGTCAATGTGGATAGGAGTGCTCATGAAGTTGAATCCATAGTCAATCATCTGGTTTTGAATCCACAGCAGCTGAGCACAGCAACTTGCAGCAGCAATGTATTCAGCTTCAGCAGTTGATGTAGAGACACAGGATTGCTTTTTGCATTGCCATGAGATGATCCTTCCACCAAGAAATTGACATCCTCCTGATGTTGATTTCTTGTTGATGTTGCAGCCACCATAATCACTGTCAGAGTATCCATAGAGATTAAAATCACTATTTCTTGGATACCAGAGACCTAACTTAGGTGCTCCTTTGAGGTATCTGAGGATTCTCTTGACAGCAATTAGGTGAGACACCTTTGGAGCAGCCTGATATCTTGCACAAATGCAAGTTGCAAACATGATATCAGGTCTACTTGCTGTAAGATACATCAGAGAACCAATGATTGCTCTATACTGATGTTGATCAGTATCCTCCCCCTCAGAGTCAGGGCATAAATCATGGTTTCTGGGTATGGGTGTCTTTGCTGCTTTACAATCCTTCATATCAAATCTCTCTAAGATGTCATTGACATACTTAGATTGATTGATGAAAAACCCTTCCTTCAGTTGCTTTACCTGAATTCCAAGGAAAAAGTCCATTTTTCCCATAGAACTCATTTCGAACTTCTTCTTCATAATGCTCTCAAAGTCTTTGCACATTTGGTCATTTGAAGAACCAAATATGATGTCATCGACATAGACTTGAACTAGCAAAATGTCTTTCCCAGACTTTCTGATAAAGAGAGTCTTGTCAATGGTTCCTCTAGTGTAGCCGTTCTTCAGAAGAAATTGAGACAATGTCTCATACCACAGCCTAGGTGCTTGGTGCAGCCCATATAGAGCTTTATCCAATTTGCACACATAGTTTGGATGCTGTGGGTCTTCAAATCCTGGAGGCTGGCATACATAGACTTCCCTATCTATATCCCCATATAGAAAGGCACACTTGACATCAAGCTGGTAGACAGTGAAATTCTTGGATGCAGCATAAGCAAGGAAGATCCTAACTGCCTCAAGTCTTGCAACAGGTGCAAAGACATCAGTATAATCAATTCCTTCCTCTTGAGTGTATCCTTGAACCACTAGTCTTGCCTTGTTCTTGATAATCAAGCCTCTGTCATCTCTTTTATTTCTGAAAACCCACTTGGTGCCTATAGGTACTTGACCAGATGGTAGCGGACATAGGTTCCAAACCTTCTGTCTTTTGAATTGAAGCAGCTCCTCTTGCATTGATTCAACCCAGCTACTATCCTTTAAGGCATCTTCCACCTTCTTGGGTTCCATTTGGGATAAGAAGCATGAGTACAGGCAGACATTCCCATTGTGAGTTTGTCCCCTTGTTCTCACACCCTCAGAGACTTCCCCTATGATGTTTTCAGCTGGATGAGTATTGTGAATTCTAAGTCTTGGAATCACCTCCAGCTGCAAAGATAGTCCAAGTTGGACATATTTTGCTCTGGAGCTTGAATACTTGGTCCAGCTGCTGTTTCAATCTCATTCAATGAGGACTGATTGAATGAAAGAGAAACATCATCATTTCTTTGCTGTGAAGCATCATTAACAGTTGCCTGTTCCTTCAAAATGCTGCTTCCATCAGCTTGGTGTTGTGTAGGATCACCTGAGGAGACTTGAGATCATCAGGTGAGTCCCTTGTTGAAGTTCCACTATTTCTTGAAATGGTTATACTGTCAGATCTTTCAATAGTGGGAACTTGATTTGTTGTTGTTCTTGGAGAACTTGGAGCAGGTCTGGGAAGCTCAAACAGTTGATCTTCATCAGAATTGCCTTGAGCACCTGTTCCAGCTGAAACATTCTCACAAGATGGTTTAGAATAGTTTGGAAACAATTCTAAATCAAAAATATGATCAGGGCCATTCCCCCTAACACAAGGAGTGTGCTCATTAACTACAATGTTGGAGGATTCCTCAAATTGTTGGTTTTTAATGTTATAAACCCTGTAAGCTTTAGAGTGGGAGGAATATCCAACAAAGATGGCATCATCTGACTTTTCAGCAAATTTTGCTAAATTGTCTTTTGTGTTAAGTATGGTACACCTGCTGCCAAAGGACCTTAGAAAGCCAATGAACGGTGGCCTCTTGTTCCATAGCTCATAAGGGGTCTTTCCATGTGGCTTTACTACAAGAACTCTGTTCTGCACATAGCATGCAGTGCTGACTGCCTCTGCCCAGAATGTTAGAGGCAGCTTTGAATCAGCTAACATAGTCCGAGCAGCCTCAATAAGTGTCCTATTTCTCCTCTCAGCAACACCATTTTGTTGAGGAGTTCTAGGAGCACTGTATTGTCTGGCAATCCCTTTTGAGTTACAGAATGAGTCAAGAACAAAGTTCTTAAACTCAGTCCCTTGATCACTTCTGATTATTTTAACCTTGTGATCAACTTGATTTTCTATTTTAAGAATAAAAGATTTTAAAGTTTCAGCAGTTTCATCTTTAGTTCTTAAAAAGAATACCCATGTAAATCTAGTAAAATCATCAACTATCACAAGGCAATATGATTTCCTTCCAATGCTCATTATACTTGTGGGACCAAATAGATCCATGTGCAATAAGTGTAATGGAGTAGTGATAGAGTTAACAACTTTGGATTTATGAGAAGACCTGTGTTGTTTCCCTTTCAGGCAAGCAACACAGTTATCTTTGCAGAAAAATTCCTTTTTAGGCAAACCATGTACCAAGTTATTTTTAGCCAATTTATTCATTGTCTTAAAATTGACATGACACATTCGTTTATGCCACAGTGTTGACTCATCACTATCAGCTTTGGAAAGAAAGCATGATACTTCTCCCATTGGGGAAGCATTGTTCATATCAAGCTTGTACATATCCCCTCTCCTGGGAGATCTAAGAAGCACCAATTCCTGAGGAATTGTCATCCCAGGTTTGAGGATGATGCACTCATGTTCTGTGAAAAGCATTTGATGCTTTTGATCACAAAACTGAGAAACACTTAACAGGTTGTGTTCAAGCTGTTTGACAAAATTAACTTTGTCAACTTTTAGTTTTCCATTGGATATACTTCCTCTGCCAGAAATATATCCTCCGGCCTCACCTCCAAACTGGACAGGACCTCCATCATAATGTTGAAATTGTTGAAGGAGAGATCTGTTTCCTGTCATGTGCCTGGAGCATCCACTATCTACTATCCAAATGTTGTTATTCTTGTCATATGGATGTCCCTGCACATAAGGTGAGAAAATTAGTTTTGATTGGAAACCCAAGCCTTTTTGGTCTTGGGTTCTTCCAATGAAAGTGACATGATTGAACCAAAGTTTATGCATGGGGGTTCAATGGATGTCTTTGAAGAAGAGGTTTGGGCTACAGCATCTTCCTTGATCTTCCATTCCATCCCTTGGTTGATCATAGAAGATGAGCTTGATGAAGCTTTTGCAGCTTGGCATTCTTCCGAAGCTTCTTTCTTTTCGGAAGAGACCTTCACCACCTTTTCTTCCGAAGCAGTCTTCTTCTGGGATGGTTTCAAGGGAACTCTTTTGTGAGTCTTTGCAGCTTTTACTTCCGAAGCCTTTTTCTTCTCGGAAGAAGAGTTTTCTTCCGAGACAAGCCTTGCTTCGGAAACAAGCTTTCCCTTTTTCAACACTTGAACCATCTGATATGGTCCAAATGTGAAACCTTCCCTGACTCCTTCTCTTTTAACATTATTTGCATAATGTGTGCTAGCAGGATTGTAATAACAATCTTTAGCCATGTGGTTTTGCAAACCACACATTATGCATGCAATGTTAATTTTCTGGGAATTGGAGGGTTGCTGTTTCTTGTTCTTTTTCTCCTCATCAGCAACCTTTCCCTTTAACTTCTGATCCTTTGGTAGGACAGGAGTACTGGTATTATACTCCTTTCCTGAATCAGAAGGTCCAACCACCTGGAATCCTGCTGATATGAATACACCCTTTTGCTTTGGGTCTATCTTCAGCTTGGATTCAGCCACCTTCTTGGCAGTTTTTCTGGCTGCTTTAGCCCTGCTTCTTCTGGCTTTGGTGGTCAGAGATTGATCATCATTGGTCTGGGAGGGCTCAATTACCTGTTCCTTCCCTGTGATGGTCATGGTCTCCACAGTTGCATCACTCTTTGACTCTTTACAAGGTGGGTCAACAGATGGAACCTCTTGCTCTTCAGTACCACATCTTGGTTGTCTTACAGACTCATAAGAGTGTGGTGGAGCAATTTCATTGGTTCCCAACCCACTTTTGTTTTGATAACAAAGTTTGGAGTGAGAGGATGATGCAAGTATGGCTTGGAAGTTTTGCTCAGCAATAGCATACTTCCTGGCTTGAGCCTCAGCTGTGACAAGCTGGGCTTGAGCCTCAGTCAATTTGGATATTAAATCCTTGATTTGAGTCTTGTAGTTGGTGTGTTCATGTTTTAAAAGAGATACAGTTTTCTCTAACTCCTCAATTTTCTTTTGGTAGTCAGATTCAGCTCTCTTAAAATCAGATTTTAGCACATTTAAAGACTCAATATCGGATTTAATTTCCATATTGTAGTCCTGGTACAACTTAACCTTAGCAATGCAAGCAGGGGTACAGAGATGTTCATATACCTTATTTTCATCTGTTCCTGCCATGAGTGCTTGAGCAGGAGTCACATCTTGAACCATAAAGCTCCAGTCAACTTCTTGAGCCATAGCTGCAGTTTCAGTTGACTTCCCATTGGGCTTTGGTGTAGAAGGATGTGTGGAGGCCTGTGAGGTTCCCGGGTTGGACTTGGGAGCCTTGCATTCCCTTGCAAAGTGGCCAAGCTGGTTACAGTTGTAACACTTAGCCTTGCTTTTGTCAAACCCAAACTTGCTAGTGATTGGGTTTTGAGGGAATTGCCTTCCAGTTCTCTTAAAGAACTTCTTCGCTCTGTAGGTAAGGAGAGCCATTTGCTGGACAATGTCCACATACTCTATGTCATCTGGACTAAAGCACTCAAGATCATCAAAGCAGAACTGATGATCATTGGAGTGTCCACTCCCTGAAACAAACGCACAGCCCTCCTGAAAGGAGCTCTGCTGAGCTTGATGAGACCTTGGAGTCTCAGGGAATGTGATGTAAGGCCCAGATGAACAAGATGGCTGCTGGGTGTATGACAGGTACTGCTGAGACTGTGGGATACCTGAGCCTTCAGCAACCATTAAAGCGTTGCTAGCAGGAAGGCTCAAGGGTCTGCTTGCTTGGTGACCCTTTTGCTTTCCATTTCCAAACGGTATCCATCTAGGATCCCATAGAGTTCGGTCATGGTGAGAGTGTTTAAATTCTCTGTTCTCTTAATGGAGACACAGTAGAAAGTCCACTCATTGGGTAGAGCACTCATGAACTTCCTGGTAAGGTCTCTTAGTTCTTGAGTGATTCCCACAGATTGGAGGGAGGAGATAAGATCCATATACCTGAAGTATTGCTGGCTAAAAGTTTCTCCAGCAATATAGGTGAAGTTCTCGAACTGCTGCTTCAGTGAGTCCTTCTTTGAATCATTAGAGCTCGAGTACATCTGAGCAAGTGCATCAAAGAGTTCTTTGGCTGACTTGCAATGCTCAAACCCCACCATGATGGAGTTTGGGATTGCAGTCATGAGAACAGTCATAGCATTGCTGTCAATGTCGAGCCTCTTCCTATCTTCATCAGAATAGTCTTCGACATCCTTTTCGATCATGGCACCGTTTCCACCAGCAACTTTTGGCTTGTACGGGCCATTCACGATGGACTGCCACATCTTGCTATCCTGGTATCTGATGAAGCCTTCCATTCTTCTGCTCCAAGACCTGAAGTTTTCAGGATCGATGATAGGAGCTTTGGTCATCGTTCCCATTTCGACTTCAGATTTGTTGAGGGCCATTTTTGAGTGAGGTATAAGGAGGAGTGAAAAACTTGGTTGATTGGGATGGTAAGATCTTACAATCAAGAGCCTAAAAAGCTCTGATACCAATTGCAGGATCGGGTTTTGTCACTTAACACTTGTTTTCTCTCAAACTCACTTATAATAGTCACTCAAACAAGATGAAGCAATGTCTTTGGCAAGAGTTGATAGTAATATAATAAGTAACAACAAGCAGAAATATTTTCAAGGCACTTGTATATATTATTTCTCAACTCAAGATTACAAGACACTTACAAGCATACAACAAGAGTTACAATGAGAAACTATATATACTAGATCCTACAGCCGGTTATACTTGATACCAGCTGGAAACCTAAGACTAAAGCATATACTACAATGCTATAGTTAAGGTATCTTAGATAAAGTATTATCTAAGATATGGTAGTCATGACATGTCCATGACTTACCTTTTGTCACCAACTAAAGATGGCAACTGTACTTAACATGAAAAGGTAAACAGTAGATTAAAGTATGGTCAACTACATGGCTTTTGAGAAAACGCCATGCAGTATCTCAGAGATTTGCAGCGGACTGTCAGACAGACCATACTTATGTCTACTGGATAATAGAAGTGTTCTTCCGAAGGTTAACTGGCTTCGGAAGAACAAGTTCTTCCGAAGCCACTTATACTTCGGAAGATGCTTCTATGCTTCCGAGGCTTTAAGGACTTCTTTATTCTTCGGAAGTTGACTTCAGAACTTTGTCTTCAAGTCTTGAACCTTCGGAAGTAGCTTCTTTACCTTCGGAAGTTGGAGTTCTCCTTCGGAAGTGTATTTTACACTTAGACTTCGGAAGAACTCTTTCTTCCTTCGGAAGTCCCACACTTGGCTTCGGAAGTCCTTTGCATGTAGTACTCAAAATCTTCTAAGTGTTATTGTTTTGGTTGCAACAGCCTCTTATGATCCAACATGGACTTTATTTCTTGTTCTTCCTTCGTCGGCTTCAAAATAATAAATAACCGGGTGTTACACTGATTAACACGAACAAGTACTAATTCTTGACTCTGAATACATAAAGGAAAATATACATAATCAATATCTAAAAAGAGGGATACGGGTTGAACTTTCCATATAAGCAAATGAAACAACATGCTTGCTACACGAGTCGGTTAATAAATCAAAAAATTATGGAGGTAGTATACTCCAACGCATATTTGACAATGGATTGTCGTATAGCTCTCTATGTTTCCAATTCATCATTCTTAAAACCAACTTTCAACGTGCTGGTATAAAAATACATTTATTAATACAAGTATAAAAATATAAATATAAAAATACATTTGATAATAATGTATACAAAAGTTTACCACTGTGGTTAAATAACCGTTACGTTGGTAACCGAGTAAAATATCCCAAATTTTTTTGTCAATTTTTGTTGATGTTAAAAAGATAGCAGAATAATAAAAAAGTGCATCACACTTATTATAAAAATTCATAACATCTGTTGACCATTTTTCTGCTTCATTATCTGGAATGACTCATTTACATATTGTAGATGGATTGGCTTGAACATTTTCGTGAGCATGTAATGATAAGTTTATACGAGGGTTTTCTTCCGGGTTTTGAACGTTTGAAGTTGAAGATTCGTTTTGATTCTTTGGACGCCTCCATTTACTCATGATCCAAGATGACGGTTTTGGAGCGGGTTAAGAAGAGTATTAATTTTTATCTATATATGTATTTCTTAAGAAAGAAAGAGTGTTTTTTGGATAGTGAATGAAGTTTAGATAATGTTATGTCTATTTATACTAATATTTCAAATTTAAATTTAACTTTAATTTCATTTTTTATTTTAAACAAAATAAAATTTATTTACTTTTCTATTATAAATTAAATATGTCAAAACATTGGGTTGGGTTTTTTTGTTTTGATTGATTTATAATTTTAAGATAAAATTTAATTCGGGCTGGGGTTTTTTTGGGTTTTGATTGCAACATTAAAGTTCAAAACAACCCATTGGGATGGGTCTCGTTTAGGGTTTTGATTGATTACTAATTTAAAAAAAATTAAGACGGTCTGGGCCTTTTTTTAGTTTTAAGAAAAAAATTCAAAACAACACATTCGGCTGGGCCTTTTTTCTGGCGATACCATTGAGCATCTATATCGCCGACGTATCGCCACTTGTAAAAAATTTTTCCCCTAAATTCCATTGGGAATACGCATGTATCTATATCGCCGCGTGATGATACCATGGTCATTTTGGTAAATACGTGGATCAAAGGCTAGATATCAAAACTAGATAGATCAAATGGACAATCTGGTATATATTTAACTCTGTGTCAATACATCAACTTTAAGTTAGACCTGGTTGTATTTTGTGAAACATGAGCGCATCACTTTTTTGCTTATTTATATAAACGAGTTCAACATGTTGTTATACATTTAGTGATTTAGATGTGTTGATGGATTGTGATAATTGAGTTAAACAAGTTTTTAATTAGAATGGCTAAACACAATTATATAGGTCAACTTGTTTAATAAACATGATTTAAAATCTAATTATTTTCGTCTCATGTTAAATCTAATTATTTTGATGTTCAAATAAACTTGAAAATATCTTATGTGGAGATTCAAATAATTAAGAAGATGGTACTGCATTTTAATTTTCTTCATAAAATTATTAAAGTTATAAACAAAAAACAACCAGTAAAATATCATCAGACGTGTAGAAAGAATAAGATGAAGAAAAATCGTATCTTTATCTTATGAAATAAAGATAGTACCTTACGAAACCAATTTGTATGCATAATAACAAGGTCAAAACCACCAATGTGGTAGCGAGCCACCGCATGATTTGTTACCAAACTAAATGTCTTCGGCAAATATCCTGATAGTACAATAATGTAGCTTTTAAATATATAATTATGAGTTAAAATGTGTGGGGATTTTTAAAATAAAAGTAGCAAGTAGTTCCCTCAATTAATGTTTGAAACTTTGAGTAGTTGAGTGTTAGAGTGTAAAGGTGTAAAAACATGGTTTAAATTTAAAACCAGGTCGGGTTATGTTTAAAAAACATTCAAACTGGGTTTGATCGGATTCTGGCTCGGTCCAACCTGGTTTCAAGAGAGCAAACCGAGTCGGGTTGGGTAGAACCCAAGTTGAACCCCGGTTGAGGTGTGAAAGGGACAAACCGGTTTGAAACAACCGGTTTAAAACCGGGTCGGATTCTGAACCCGGGTTCAATTCGGAGTGTCTAACTTCACAATTCTATAGGATGGTATGGAGCCCAATAGCCCATATCCGATTTGGTAGATTAAGCCGTTAACCCCAAAGGAACAGCAAACATCCATCAATGGCGATGCAATTGTTGAAGCTGCCACTGTTTCGACGGTGTGGGTGGCTTACGAATACTAACGCCGATGGAGTCTTCTTCTTATCCCAACAGACTCACATCTCTCACCACCATGGTACATCGTAGTTTCATATGAAATATCCTAATATTTTTGGTGAAATCCAAGTATTAATCTCAAGTGACGCCATACAATTTGGGCCTACAGTTTGTTAGTTCAGATGAAGTGATGTTTAGGGCATTGAAATTAACACAGTTGGTTTATGCACACAACACCATTGAAATTAACACAGTTGGGGTAGTATTAGTAGATTATGTGTTTAGGGCAAGTTACTAGAATGGTAGATTATGTGTTTTGAACTGGTTGTGCTTCAGTTTTGATTACTAGCTATTCAATTGAAGTTCTTGAGTGTACCATGATGTATGTATATGATTCTTGTGTCAAATGATATTCAGAAATAAAGGATTATGCTTTGATGATATTGATGAGCTGGTTGTGATTTGAGTTCTAGTGGATGGATTCTAACCATTTCTTGCATTGCAATGCAGTGAGATGGAATAAGTCACACATAAGTTGTCCGATACGAAGCTTCGCGACTCTTAAATCAGGAAAAGTTATACCAGCAAAGAAGTGAGCAACTTTTTTCTATCTCTATACCAATTTTATATCAAGCGTTATTGTAATTTCTATGCACACACACACACACACACACTCTTTGTGTGCTTCATGGTTGGACATATCCGGTTTTACTTTCTATATTTTGCTTTGAAATGGTATCATGTCATTGAGCATGACTAGGTGAACCATGTAGATATCTTCATGTTCTATGTTGTTAGCCGTTTGTTTTTTAACGACAGAAAGGTGACATAATTCGGCCTTTTATAATCGTCCTCTAGTCATTCTTGAATATTGTATCTTTCATTTCATAGGGGAGCTGTTGATGGCTTTAGAATCAAGTTGTTCATGCAATCTTGATTTCTTACATGTGTCTTTCTTGATAGTTGTATCAAGTTCTTTTCAATTTTATATGTTAGGAATCTGGGTGTAGATCGAAACACAAACACAATCAAACTTCGAGAGAAAATAATAACAAAGATGAACACGCGAGATTTACGTGGTTCGGTCGATGTGACCTACGTCCACGGGCTGCAACCAGGATAATACTTTTATTGCTTTCTGCCTCATTCGTGAAGAATTACAAGTACAATGATACAATATAAATAGAGAAAATTAGGGTTTACAACTTAATCCCCAAGAAAACTTTAATGGGCTGAAATTAAATAAAAACAGACCAGGTCTTTAATTTAATTAATCTACCACTGAGTTGTCTTTTAACCCGGGCCCAAATCAAGACTCCACAAACCCAACATTATACAGGATGACATCAGTTATGTCACGCCTGTTTTCTTGATTTGTATTAATAGGAAGAAGAGACTGGATGAAGTATGCCTTGAGAAGTTTCAGCAATACAGTCGAAACTACATTCAATCATGGATCTTACAAGGTTACTCTTCTCTTCATTCTTTGTTTTCTTTGTTGTCATAATTTCAACTTATTTACTTATGAATGCATTTATTTGGGTTTTACTTTAGCTCCAACAGGTTCAACGTCACCCAAAATTCAAAATAGTATGCTTTTTGTAATCATATTTGACACTAACTATTTATTAGGAAATAGTTTGAATAGAAGTGATTTGGGTTACCCAACCTGACCTGTTTTGAGCGGTACATAATGTCCTTTGCCTTAAACATAGCTCACCCAACCCGCCCACTTTACCATCTATACTCAAAATTAGTTTTGTATTTTTAGGCAAGGTATTTGTTGATGGAAAAGTTATAACTAAAGCTGGACACCAGGTGTCTGACAAAGCTGTTGTGGAGATCAAGGCTGAAATACCAAAATATGTATGTAGGTGATTACTCTCCCAAGTACTTACTTCATATTTAATATTCTGGCTTCAATATTTACTTCCACATTTTCTTGACTTGACTTTTACTTTAGAGCAGGACATAAATTAGAAGCTGCCATTGAACAATTAGGTATTGATGTTACTGGTAAAGTGGCTCTTGACTCAGGGCTGTCAACTGGAGGGTTTACTGATTGTTTGCTTCAGTATGGTGCTTCTTTTGTTTATGGTGTTGATGTAGGTTATGGACAGGTAAAATGCCACATATAATTAAACAGAAAATTTTATGAAATTAGAACATATTGTTTGGCTTAACCTGAATGCTAATATGTACATTTTACATAGGTGGCAGATAAAATTCGCCGAGATGAACGTGTATCTGTTATCGAGAGGACAAATTTGAGATATCTTACTGAACTTCCTCAGAAAGTTGACTTGGTGACTTTGGATCTTTCATTCATATCTATACTTCTAGTAAGTGTTAAAAATGTAATAAAAGGAAATGGTTCATTCATGAAAAGTTCTTAAATATTTGTTTCATTTCCTTTCTTTTTGTTAGGTCATGCCTGCTGTTGTTAACCTGATGAAAGAAGAAGCTACACTAATTACATTAATTAAACCTCAATTTGAGGCTCGTAGATCACAAGTATGAAAAGGGTCCGGGTGCCCACTTCGTTTTACTTTTCATTCTCTGCTTTGTGGATCCCGTATATAAAAATCCATACATTTTGAGTTAAATTATGTTAATCTGTTAAGTAAGTTATCGCCGAAGGTAATTTGTATTCATTTTCACAGGTGGGAGGAGGTGGAATTGTAAGAGATCCCTCGGTTCATCAAGAGGTATGTAGCTGGCCTTTGTTGCTAAATTACATAAGTTCTATTCTTTCAGTTAACATTCCAAACCAAAGGTAGGGGCTGGTGGGGTGGGTTGAGTAGCAAGTAAAATCAGGTAAATTTTTTCATACAAGTCAAAACCTGAAACTAACTGCGCTAGACCCAAAACACTTTCAGCGAATCGGTTTTACTTTAAAGTAATTTGTGCTTTAAGTATCAACTATCTTTATGTTAGTGACATAATCTTTTGAAATGACCAGGCTTGGTTGACCGGAAACACTTTTTAGCCGATCTTTTCTACTTAAAATTAATTTGTGGTTTTACTATTTAATTTACCTTATATTAGTAATCTAATCTTTTGAATAAAGAGATTCAGTAGGTTCAATGCATTTGGGTGACTTTCGTTTGACCTATTTTCTTTTTATCTACTTCTTTATTTTATATTAACCCATTTGCTCATTAGAGAGAAACACAGCCCAATCTTTCATATTCCCAGGGGGTCAACTGACTATACTGATGTTACATCAAGTAAACATTGATCTTGTGTTGGCTATTCTGGTATAGGTGCGTGAGAGGATCGTGAAGGGTGTAGAAGATCTTGGTTTCAAATGCAACGGCTGGATAGAGTCTCCTCTAAAGGGTGCTGAAGGAAACATCGAGTTCTTGGCTTGTTTTACCAGAACAAGTGTCGCTTCCCCAGTCGCAACAGAGGAGTCTAAATGACGTATTATCATGTGTGCTTAAACAGAGGGTGCAAACAGCAGAGCTTCTAAATTTTACTTCTGCTCTAAGAGTTTTCAGGAAATAGTAACAGTAAATGTTAAGAGTTACATTTGGACAAAATGAGCAGGTTGGGTATCGGGTCAAAGCTGGTAATATTTTGTGCCTGTTGAAACAAGCCTGGTTCGCTCAAAACGTTTTCTGTATGAGTTTTCTAGGATTTTGTATAAATTATTAGGGTATTTGCTCTGTATTGAGTATTATAATTTTCTTTTATATCCGTTTGGTAATGAAGTTTTTCTTACCCTAACTAAATCTCGAATTTTTTCCCCTTGTCTGTTTATTTATTTTTCTATCTGAAAACTTGTAAAGCTAAGATGATTATATAAGTAAGATTGTCCTTGATAATATGAATGAAATTTAGGGATTCTATTAGTTACATTGTCGGTATGGATAATTTTCTATCGGTGAGTCTTGGTTTCAATTATTAAATCCACTTTGCCTAATTAATAACAAGAACATTACATTTTCGCAAATCAAAAGAAAGCAAACCAGTCAAATAAACCAGTCAAATGAGTCTATATGCCCTATTTCCTGACGAGACGAGATTATTAAAAGCTTAAAAAGCTAGAGCTTTCAAAATTTAGGAACCTGACTTGACATTTATCAATGCACCACGTACTCAGAGATTCCTCTTTTATGAGCTTTAAAATTTTAAGATTTGAACTTTATTTCATGTCTTGAAAATACTCTATGTCTTGGAAATGAGATGTTTGGCTTTATGATCTGGCTTTTTAATCTCTATCCATAAGCATTAAAGACTATCTATTTTATAAAAATTTATTTTAAAACCTTTTAGGTTTTAAATAAAATTTTATTCATCAGATGTTTGACTTTCTTTAGGAGAGTTAATATTTATTTTATCTTTTTGTCTCGAACATGATCAGCAAATTTCTTGAGTATGTCCTCTATATTTACAAATCTTGTATTCGGCTTGAAAACTTGATTTTATAAAACCTTTATCCAAAAATTTAATTTAATTGTTGATAGTGGAGACTTTCTAGCAAGTGCAATCATGATAGGAGAAAATGTATAAAACCTTTATCCATAGGTTTTGAATCCCTTTTAAGGGTAGATTCTAAATCTTGTAGGATCACCCTTATCCCAATTTATCCCAATTGTTCTTTTAAAATGTATATCATTTTCATTAAAATTATTAAAGTTTTTCTTGTTCTTCCAAATAAGCAAGAAAATGATTGATATTTTTCTATTTGTATAAAATGATATGCAAGATAGTAAGAGTCATTGTAAAAATCCGGTCCTGTTGATAAGAGTTTTAGAGCTAAAATATCTTTGGAATAATCATAGGATTATTTAAATAACAATTTTTTACTTCAAGTCCTATCCATTTTGGTAAATAGGATATTTCTGAAAAATCTAGTGAAGGTATACTAAATTTACAGCCCCAAAATTATACCAGTATCTTATTTCTTCAGGAGATGATTTTTGTAAATAATTTAATCTAGGATCTTTACATGAAACAAGAATTTCGACTCATTTGTTTAAGAACGAGTTGATTTGGAATATGTAAAGCGCATTAGATTGGCCAAACAAAAAAGCAATTCAAAGTCATCAGTGAATTTTTGTATAGATATAACCTCCAAAACTGCTTGTTTTAAGACCGTGGACTTCTCCAACATTAAAGCCCACATGTTAAGAGATCCAAAAGATCAACCTGATGTACAAAACAAACCATAATTGTTGTAATAACTCAAATACAACAATAATCTATCCTCAATTCATTACATTCCAAAGTGAGTTTTACATAAACTCCCATGTTTTACTCCAAACCGGACAGCATTCAATAAACCAAAAAAATAACAAATTGAGTTGACTCGGTGAGTACAAAATGAGTCTGCATGGAGAAGTTGGCTTCACTATTGAGGCTTCGATGGGGTTGGAGAAGATGGTGGTTTCATATCCGGATACTGCATGCAAAATTTTAGCATTATTAGTTTGCTTCATGCAAAAAAATTTAGAGGTGACCATATGGATCTTTTAACTCATGGATGGGTCGATATGTGTCAATCGGGTATGTTAAAAATAATGCTAAGAAGGAAACACATCAAATGGAGAACATGTCAAAACTCGCCTAAAGTGTATTTTTACTCCATAAACCTCTTAAGCATGTTATTTAAAATAACATTATCATTGAAATAATGTAAGTAACCATAACTGGCACTAATTTTCGTCAAAATTTAGAAGATTCGGACAAAGAGTGTTTGATATCAACCCAAATCATACAAAATATTACCCATTTTGACACCGTTGCCCAACTCTCACGCCCACCCATTATTCTAACTCTAGATCTTACCATTGTGTATGGAGATGATGGTCTTGTGTTTGGTTCCTTTGATATACTAGCATACCCATTGTTGGTTTGTTTACTTTCGGCTACAGAAGCTGGCTGGCTTTCAACCTCCCCTTGTTGTGTGATTGCTCCGTTGTTCTTTGCTTCTGTTGACTTTTTGACCTTTCTTTTGAGGCTAATGTGTACAGATGGTGGAAGAAGCGTTTCTTGTATTTCCTAGTAAATAGTAAAAGTTCATGAGTCGGCATATCATATAAAAATCGATTTCATGGATAATGGAAATCAGATAATGCAGAATCAATGGCTTTTATATTCTGAGAAGTCATGGGGAAAAATAGAGGTGGAAAAAACAGCAGGTTGGGCAGGTGGTCTAAGGATCACAACAGGTAATATAAAAATTGCAAATTTATAGAATCTCCAAAAATGAAAATTGTCATTTAAAACTGCTAATTTAGGATTAGATACCTATAAGGGGATGTTTGGACATGATTTTTAACTAAGTATCAGTTTTAATTGTTTGGGTAAAAGTAACTGTGATTCCAAATGTCCATTTTTATGGATCAGGATAATTAGATTCAGAGAACCTATGAATACATTGGCTGTAAGGAAACTGATCATTAAGATAAATGTTATTATCTGATTATGATTCTCCAAGAAGCAACTATCACTTTCTGAAAGCATATCCAAACACCACCTAATTTGAGTGCTCGGAGGAGTTTTTTTGGGTTCACTAACATCTAAATGCAGCAAAGAACTGATACTGTTGCACAAAAAGAAAACAAAGAATTCATCTTGGTTTCTAATCACAAAGGGCATCATCTGATAAATATAAGCAAAAACCATATAATATGATATGTAGTGAATGGTACCAGCCACCCATTGTCGCCTCTAACCCCGCCTCTGATAGCATAAGCCTCTTTAAACCCGTTGTTGAACAATAACTCAGCTACCTTCATGGAGTTACCATCAAAACTACCTTACAAACAAAAGAAAGGAATCAAAAACAGAACAAACTTTTAGGGGCATAGTTGAAAATAAAAGATCATGAAAAGGCAATATAGTCATTTTCTAGTGAAATGAGTTGCCCGAGTAGTAGAAATAATACTTTTAACCAGCTTTACTGGTTTTCTGCCTTTAACCTTCTTGAAGGCCACCTATCGCTATGTTTTACCTTATCCCATTGCTTAAGTAGGGTACTAGTGGGATCTTGTGAGTTCATCAAGGTTCTCATTGTCACCAAAAAAAGAAAAAGCAAAAGATGGATAAAAAGTTAAAAAAAAAAAAAAACGGTGAACGGACTCGTGAAGGAAATGATCTTTACATGGAAATGAAAGAATCTGGAGTAATTAATGAACAAAATATTGCAGAATCAAAAGTGGCTCTAGTTTACGGTCAAATGAATGAACCGCCGGGAGCTCGTATGAGAGTTGGTTTGACTGCCCTAACTATGGCGGAATATTTCCGAGATGTTAATGAACAAGACGTTCTTTTATTTGTTGACAATATCTTCCGTTTTGTCCAAGCAGGATCTGAAGTATCCGCCTTGTTGGGTAGAATGCCTTCCGCTGTGGGTTATCAACCTACCCTTAGTACCGAAATGGGTTCAAAATCCCCTCACTTTCATGGTAATATATTGTTAAGATGGATAATCTCATATTTTCTAAAGTTCTAACAAAGCACAATCTGTCTAGAAAAAATCAATCTTTAAGAAACCAATTAACAGATTCTTGATATATATGGCCATGTACAAAGATCAGTTACAACCTTAAATACGATTGTATACAATATATATAGTGCGACCAAATCATTAGCAGACATTTAGTGCTACTTAGGCATTTAGATTAGGCTTAAATCAGTGTCATCCCAATCCCCAATCAAATTGCCCATATGAACCAAAGAACTAATGATTCAATTTCACTACTCCAAATATCTACTCTATTCTTGTTTCCACAAACTATGTCAATAACTTGGCACTCTTAACACAACTACCCAATGATTTAGACTAATGGGTGATCAAACTGTAATAACACAAGAACTCACTTGTCAAGAATACAAACGGTGGTATTTGCAGGATCTTTTAAACTCTCCTTCACTTTCTTCACAAAACCCTCATCATCATACCCATCACGAAACTCAACCTGCACAGCATTCTTATTCAAGAACTTCAAATTGGGCGAACCCAGAACCCTCAACGTCTTACCATCCCTGATATCAAGAAGCTGACAATTTGGGTCCTCTTTAAGCTTCTTGAAAGCATCAATGGCGGATATGAACTTGTACTTCCGCAAGTACTCTTCAGTCGCAGGGATGACATACAGCCAAATGAACACAACCCCAGCTACAAAAAACGGGTATCTGTTGAAAAAATCATCGATTGAAACCAAAATCGATTCCAAATCGATTTTGTTTGACGATTGGTCGGTGGGTATTTGTTCAGAAGCGAATGAAGAAAGGGGGGACTGAAAACCCGTAAAGATTAAAGATAAAGAATGGGTTTTGAGCGATTGGAGAGTGGTTTTGAGGGTTGATTTGGGGGTTTTGTTGGTGAATTGAGAATGGGTTGGGATGGAATTGCAATTGGGGAGAATGATGATGGATTTGGGGGTTTTGATTTTGGGGGATTTAAGGGAAATTGGGGAAGATGAGAGGCCTATGGAGAGAGAGTCCATGATGATGATGATGATGATGATGAAGTTGCAGCAAAGTGAGAATTTGGTGAAGTTAAGACTTTAGATATGATAAGATGGTGGCGGGATGATCATCAACCATCGTAGCATCACCGTCCATCCTAAGCGTTAACGCTATAAATCAACTAGCTACTCAAGATTGGATCGATAAAAACTCAAAACGAGTCGAGCTTTAACGAGCCCGAGCCGAGCTCGAGCTTGAAAAATAGCTCGTTTAATTATCGAGCCGGCTCTCGAGCCTAAACGAGTTTTTTATTTATAAATTTTATTTAACTTTTGTAATATATTATATAAATAATATCGATTATATATAAAGTTAAGGTAGAAAATAATTAAATAATAGGAATAATGTCATATATAAAGTATATAATTATAAATTACGGTGCGTCTTATCTGAAGGGAATACGCTTTTTCGACCGCGGGGTGGTATGATTGTCGGGCCCTCTTCTCATTCCGCCCGCTGGCCTATTGGGATAACAGACTTCGGGCTTTGCCTACCCTTTCTAATAAAGAATTATGGCTCGGCCCGGGAAAGCACTGGCAACAACATAAAGGAAGGGGTTCATGTAGTTGTTGCGCCCGCCCCCTTTTAGTCAATGGGACAACAGGTTCGCCATCTACTACAAAAGAGAGAATTATCAAAATTAAATATAAAAATATTATAAATAATATTTAAATAAATAAACGAGCCGAGCTCGATCTTGAAAAAATGGTTGTCGAGCCGAGCTCGAGCTTTAAAAATAAAGCTCGAAACGAGCTGAGCTCGAGCTCGAGCCCTCATAAGTCATCACGAGCTGAGCTCGAGCCCATATGAGCTCGGGCTCAGCTCGGCTCTGCTCGTTTCCACCCCTGAAATCAACAGGTAAATTATACTGGTACTTCGGTCATGACACATAACCTTCTAGTGTTATAAAAAGAGAGCACTTTGTATTGTGTCAAATATATTACTTTATTGTGTGTTTATTATATTACATATCAGTTCATTATGTTATATATTTTACATCATTTGTTATATGTATTATCATTATGTTTTACATTTTAGATTTGTTTGTGTTACTTTTGTCATAGTTCCTATAAATTATATAAACTTGTTATTTATTATCGTGTTTTACAAATATAAGTACACAATTATATACTTTTATCAATATATTTTTTAAAATTAATAGCATTGAAGATTACATATGTGTTATTTTTAACATTGTTTTTATAGACTATATAAACTTGTTGTTATCTATAATTATCTTTTACAATTAGAAGTACGCAATGATGTTATTTCACAAATGTATTTTCGAACTTATAGTGTTCAAGATAACACGATGACGCTAAAAAATACAATGAGACATTTCGTTGTTTTGTTATTATTTTTAACATATTAGATTAATTAGTTGCTAATTTATTATTATGTTTTACATATTAAAGATACACAACAATGGTATTCCACAATTACATATTTTTTAGAAATTTTATTATTTTTAGAAAAACACAATAACTAATAAAAAGAAACAATGAAGTGTACTAAAGACAATGATTAGATATGAGCTTAAAACGTATAAAAATTACTTTTTATATAACAATATAGTATGTGTTTCAAAGATAAAAATGTTCGTTTTTATGGTGCAATTTTTAAAAAAAAATAATATCATGTATAAAATTTATGAACATTTGAAAAAAATAAAAGAATTTGCAAAATATTAACAAAAATGTCTTTTTCTAAAATACACATCTAACAAACTTTTTTGTACAATTTGATCTTAACTATTGATTATGAAGACTAATGGTTGAGATCTCTTATTACACTTTTTAGTTTTAAGAGTCTTTTTATTTGAACATTTCTCAAATTATAAAACGTATTGTAATTAGTAAGTAGAAAGATGTATTTATAACGATGTATTTTACAGAGGAATTTAGTTTCGTGTGACAAAAAAGAATTAACCATAACCTACTCAAAAGACTAAGTAAAATTTTTTGTTCTTTTGTAAACCCATAATTATGAAATGGTCCTTTAAAAAACACTTTTAGTTTTTATTATTTGCATGTGTTGTTACATACTTTGTCCTTTCAACTAACTTTAACAAAATTCAGTTAAAATGCCTCATGTGAGAAACATGTGATGTAACACCTAATGGCAACCTCCCACATATACGTTGGGGCAAAACCTCATCGAGTGTGATGAGTCCCTTATGGGGGGTGATTGCAACACCTAGAGGCGTACCTCCCACATCGTCCGTGGACAGGAGAGATTCTTGGCTCATAAGTAATGATCTGCCTCTTAAATCACCGACACGTTTTGGGCTTAGTCGGTTGTGGAGCCTAAACAACTCCACAGTTAAGCGTGCTCAGGTGGGAGTAGTACCAGGATGGGTGACCCCCTAGGAAGTTTTCACCTGGGTAACCAAAAACAAATCCGTGAGCTCTTAGTGAGCAAAGCAGACAATATTGGTGATTACGAGAGGTCGGGGTGTTACATGTGAGGGTATTTTTGGAAATGTCATCCCATGAACTTCCGTAAGAAGGATTTTGTTGAATGATTTTGTTGTTTGAAACCGAAGGAGGAACCAGGGCATTAGTTTTGGGTTTCTTTGATTTCGTACCAATTCATTAATTGCAAAAAACTCATTCGTATGATGATGAGTGGCCAATTTAGCCTGAATTGGTTTAAATAGCTTTTCAAAATACATAAGAAGCTGATCAACCATTCCATGAACCACATCGATTCTAGGGTTATAAAGCATAGCGTTTTCAAGCACCAACCTGACATCAGATGCAAAATCCACCGGATTCGCATATAGATTCTCCAATAAATTCGATTTCACCATACCCAAATCCATGTGTTGTTCCATCGCTTACCTGGATTTCTTGCAATCCATGAGGTGCATACCATAATAACCTTGCCGCACCAAAACACAACCATCAAACCCAAAATTATGTGCTTAATCGTTGAATTTTTCACTTAAATTGAAACCCTAATTTCTGAATTAGGGCTGGGAAGGGGGTGGGTCAACATAATTTATAAAAGAAATCAATTATTATTTAATTAGGTATATAATTTCAAAAATGCCTCACATGTTTCTTACATGAGGCATTTTAACCAGGTTTTGTTAACCTGATTAGTGGAAAGGACAAAGAATGTAACAACACATGCAAATAAAAGATAAAAACTGAAAGTGTTTTTCAAAGGACCCATTCCATAATTTTGGGTTTTCAAATGGACAAAAATTATAATTTAGTCTACTCAAAAATATATCTGCAACGTTACAAAAACTTCAAAGTTGCTTAAGGCTGTGGTGCATGTGTAAGTGAGCCCCTTGGCTCTTTTATTTCATATTCAAAGAAACTAACTAATATATTAACTCATGGAAAAATGAACATGAATAATTTGGGTATTCTTTCTCATGTCACGTGTTGTTGTTGAGCTTTTTTTCCCCTCTTATTTTAATGGAGATGGCCTTCTCATTTTATTTCTATCTTGCTTAGGGTTTCTAAGAGAGAGAGAGAGAGAGAAAGGTCGTTCGGTGTCACCAATGCATGCTTCCGGCTGATATTAGCCGATTGATGCACTGATCTTTGTTTCTCTCTTATTTCAACATCATGGTCCCTTTTTTCCCTTATTTCTATCTTGATAGTTTAAGGTTTTAAGATAGAGAAAGTGACACGGTTGGATTCGGCCGGTGGTTGTAGCCCTGTCAACGATATATGTCACCGCCATTGTTATCCGGCTCCCACTTTGGGTTGATGTAAAGTCAATGGTTGATCAAGCTGTTCCATCACAATCTAGTGTTTTTAGTGGTGGTCGATGTCTCTTAACATCGTTGGTTGCCCACGTAGACATAGTTTTCGTTGTTGGTTGCTTTCATGATGACGGTGGCGCTGGGCTGTTATTTCCCTCCAGTGCCCTTTAGGGTTTCCGAATCTGGTCGTGTGGTGTCCGATGGTGGTTTTCCCGACAACGTCAACAGTTTTCATTGTCGCAACTCTTATTTCTACTCTTTAGGGTTTACAAATTGCCTCTCATCTATGGAGTCATCGTCATCCATCGAGTCACGACCCCGTCGTTGGTTTGTTTATCATGATGATGGTAGTGTTGTGGTAGTGTTTATGTTTTTTTTTTGCGCTAAAATGTTAATGACGATGAGTTTTGCATCATCTTAGATTTTGTTATATGATCAGGCTTTGCATACTATATTATGTTCATTCAAATTTTTCTCTGATGGTGCTATTTCTGTCACACCCCAACCTTGACGGCGGAAACGTCGAGGAGTGAGAGTTAAGATCGTTCACAGCCACATAACGCTATTATTAAATCCAAATATATTATTCATAAGTTTGAAAGGTACATTACAAGCATAAGTCTCAAATAAGAACACAATATAAGAAATATACAAGCTCATTCATTAAGTTAACTAGGTCCATTCCTAGATGTGAACAACTTCAAAAATGACGATCAAGCTTGAGTATTTCCTGAAACATGTTAAAAAATAAAGGTCAACAATAATGTTGGTGAGATTTCCATAGTTTTTAATACATAAGTATATAAAAGATGGCAATTCATGTTGTAAGTTAGAGAACAAAGTAACTAGGGATGTAAGACAGAATGCACAATCAAACCTCGACAAAGTTTTACAAGTCTCAAACGTTTAAAGTATATACGTGTTGGACCAAAAGAACCAATGAGCCAGATCAGAAAAACCTTTAAGTCCCACAGACATCATAACAACTGAAGTGGTCTACAACAGCTGAGACAAAGTCTGAAGATAAAGTCTGAAGATATCTGCTGAAGACAAAGTCTGAAGATAAAGTCTGAAGACATCTGCTGAAGACAAAGTCTGAAGACCAAGTTCTCAGAAGTTGTCACAACAGCTGAAGTAGTTATTTTCAGTAGTTGTGATGGTTTAATTTTCAGTAGTTTTATTTTATGTAAAACATCTGAAGTTCTTACACTTCAGATGTTATAACTTCAGTAGTTGTAATTGTAGCTTGTACTTAGCTTTTTGTGAAGGTGTCCTCAGTTGTTGTGGACATCTTCAGTAGTTTAGTCTACTTTCAGTTGTTTGTATAAATCAGTTAGATGTCACTATCAAGTGACATCAGCTGACGTCACATTCCTTTATAAAAGGAATGTTGACCTAATTGCTTTGGAATAGAAGCTTTTGCGTGAATGAAAATATTCTATTTGCTGAAAAATCTCTCTCTATAATCGTCACTGTTTGATTGAATATTCATATTATTCTTGCTTAAATTTCGTCTAATTCGTGCTCTATTCCGCTGCAAATCTTAATCTAATTGATCAAACTAGATCCCGATCCTATCAAATGGTATCAGAGCTGGTTAATCATTGATCGATTTAACAATTGATCATTGAAACTGCTCTTTTGATATCTAAGTTTGATCGAATTAGCAAATTTGCAAGAATTGGTTATAGAGTTTGATTTTTTGTTGCTTCCGGTGAATTAATTTGAGATTCGTCCTGTTTTAAACTGAGTTGTTGAGTTTTTGAGCTAGATTTGTTAAAATTTCATTGAACTTGTTTGAATCGGTGAAAATGGCTACTTCTATCAATGATCCTCACAATACTGGCTCCTCAACAAAGCCTCCGATGCTTGTTAGGAGTGAGTATAACATATGGCAACGCCGAATGCTCCATCACCTGTTTGTTAACAGTTCAGGTTGTTGGAAATCAGTGGTTCATGGACCATATAAGCCTATGGTGAGTAATCCGGAAACCAATGAGATGGTTCCGAAGAAGAAAGAGCAATACTCAGATGAAGATCTGAAACTGTTTGAAATTGATGCTAAAGCCCATGGAATTCTGGCCATGGCACTGCCTAATGAAATCTATTCTGGACTTATGCATCATGAAACTGCTCATGATCTCTGGGTTGCTCTGAAAGAACAATTTGGAGGAACTGATGAGGTCTTGGCAAACAATAGAGAGATCCTTGCCCAGCAATATGAGACATTCTCTCATAGAAAGGGTGAGTCACTGACTCAACAATTTTCAGCGATTTTCCTGTTTGATATCTGAGCTGAAAATGGTTCAACATGAATATACAAACAGTCAGATGAACAACAGATTCCTCAGATCCCTGCCTGAGAGATGGGACACATATACTATTGTCCTACGCTCCAGTGCAAATCTAGACAATCTATCTCTTACCCAACTTCATGGGAAACTATTAACATTTGAAAGAGAGATAGAACAGAAAAGGAAACTGGCTTCATCTGGAAAGCTCACTGATGATTTTGTACCAGGGAATACTGCTCTGGTTGGTCATGAGTCAGAATATGCTGCATCAGAAAGTTCTTATGATGAGCATATAGATTTCTCTTCAATCAGTGGAGATCATGCTTTTGTTGGTGTTGATAGTAATTCAGGGTGTAGTAGTGATAATTTGTGCTTTTTGATGGATGATTTGAAAGGAATTGCTTATGATGATCTGGAAGAGATGGATATTTTGAGCCAAATGGCATTAATCAATATCAGATCTCAAAACTTTTACAAAAGGACAGGTAGAAAATTCCCTGGTCTCTCTGGAAAAACCAAAGTTGGTTTTGACAAGAGCAAGTTGAGGTGTCACAAGTGCCATAGACTTGGACATTTTGCAGGAGAGTGTAGATCATCTGGATCTAACTCTTATGCACCCTTTGTGACCTTTCCAAGCAATAACTCACAAAACAAAGGGCAACATTCTACCAGTTCTGATCATCATTCACAAATTCAATCATCTCCTGCATTTTTTGTCCCTCAAGATCCAATGCCATATCCTTATCCCTGTTTTTACATGCCTCAGTCTAGTCAGGTTCCGGTACCCATAGCTCAACAACCACATGCCCTACCTGATCCTCAACCATCTCAATCAAATCAACAATCTCAATCTCAATCACATCAAAGCTTTTTCACACCTGAGGTTGTTGACTGGAGTAGCTTACCAGATGATCTTTCTGGTTATCCTGAACAATTGTTTTCTGGTGCTGGTCAACATGGTGGTGAAAATCCTTTTGGAAATCTTGCTCTTATGGCCCTGGAGTCTACTGATGGTTCATGCTCAAATGCTTCATCATCACAGGGTTCTTCAGCATGCCATAGAAGCATCTGGTATGTGGACAGTGGAGGATCTATGCATATGACAGGGAGCAGTTCTCTTCTTCATGACTACTCTCAAGGAAAGAAGGGATTTGTATCTTTTGGTAATGATGCTAAGGGTTACATCATCGGCAAAGGCTTTGTGTCAAATGGTGAGATAAGATTTGATGATGTTAACCATGTGGAGAATCTCAAGTACAACTTGTTGAGTGTCAGTCAAATGTGTGATAAAGGGCATGTTGCACTTTTCACCAGCCAGAACTGTCGGATTCTGTCTTCCAATGTTTTGAGAATGATTGACAAGATATTGGATGAATATACTCTCCTGAAGGCCAACAGGATTGGAAGAGTATATGCCTTAGACTTATCAAAGAAAATTGATCTAAAAGGCCATCCATGTCTGTTCTCTAAGGCCTCTCCTCAGGAATCTGAGCTATGGTACAGAAGGCTTGGTCATGTGAATCTTAAAAACATGAACCAACTAATCCATCATGGTTTAATGAGAGGTCAGCCATTAAAGGAGTTCAAATGTGATGACAACTGTTCTGCTTGTTTAAAAGGAAAGCAACACAAAGTATCATTCCCTCCAATAGAAGAACCAAAGTCCACTGCCTGCTTGCAATTACTGCATATGGATCTTTTTGGTCCAGTAAGAGTGATGAGCATGGCAAAGAAAAAATAATGTCTGGTAATTGTGGATGATTATTCCAGATTTGTATGGACCTTCTTCTTACATTCAAAAGATGAGGCTGTTCAAATCATCATCTACTTTGTGTTGTATGTGGAAAAGCAGTACTCCCTTCCAGTCAAGTGTGTGAGGAGTGATAATGGCACAGAATTTAGAAACCACACACTTGATGAATTCTATTTATCTAAGGGAATCAAGAGGCAGTATAGCATTCCAAAAACTCCTGAACAAAATGGAGTGGTGGAGAGAAAGAACAGGACCCTTATTGAAGCCGCAAGGACAATGTTGGCTGATTCTGGTTTGCCACTAACCTTTTGGGCTGAAGCTGTCAACACAGCTTGCTATGTGCAAAATAGAGTGTTAGTAAATCAGAGGTCGATGAAGACTCCTTATGAGGTGTTACATCATTTGGCCCCTCTGATTTCCTTTTTTAGAGCATTTGGGTGTCCCTGTTACATTCTTAACACAAAGAATCCACTTCAGAAGTTTGAATTAAAGGTGGATGCAGGGTACTTTGTTGGGTATTCATCTACTTGCAAGGCATACAGAGTTTTTAATTGCAGAACAAAGATAGTTGAAGAAACCTTGCATGTAAAGTTTAATGAATCTCCAAAGGACAAAATCCCATAAAACCCTGTGGAGTTATTTGATTTGGACATACTGCAATATGTTCCTTATCAGTTTCCAGCTGTTGCAGATTCTGAGGATCCATCATCTCCTGCAACTAGTTATCCATCTGGTGGTATAAATGCAAGTTTTAGTGATCACCTGCCTAAGTCTACTAAACTTGATGTTCCTGTAGCTTCAGTAGTTCCATCCACAACAAATGCTGATGAGATCTCTGAATCCTCTACTTCATTTGAATTGCCATCTCATTCTAGGTTTCAAGAGTCTGAATCAACATCTGTTGCTGCTGAATCTCCTACAAACACTTGCACAGATATTATTGAGTACCAAGAACTGAAGAATCACCCCATGTCTCAGATCATTGGTGACATCAATGCTGGTGTTTCAACTAGACGTCAATTGTCCAATTTCTGCTTTTATGCTCTCTTCATCAGTCAGCAAGAGCCAAAGAACTATCATATTGCATTAAGAGACAATGGATGGGTTGAAGCCATGCAACTTGAGCTTCTTCAGTTTCAAAAGCAGCAAGTGTGGGAACTGGTTCCTCTACCCCAAGGTAAGTGTGCAATAGGCACTAAACGGGTGTTTAGGAATAAAACTGATGAAAAAGGTCAAATTGTCAAGAACAAGCCCAAACTAGTTGTACAGGGGTTTTCACAAAAAGAAGGTATTGATTATGATGAAACCTTTGCCCCTGTAGCCAGACTGGAGGCAATCAGATTGTTATTAGCTTATGCTGTTTTCCATAATCTTAAAGTTTTTCAAATGGATGTCAAAAGTGCATTCTTATATGGTAAAATAAAAAAAGAAGTTTATGTGTGTCAACCACCAGGTTTTGAAGATCATAAACATCCAGATTGGGTGTATAAGCTTGATAAGGCTCTTTATGGGTTAAAACAAGCTCCCAGAGCCTGGTATGATACATTATCTAACTTTCTTCTTTAAAATGATTTCACTAGAGGTTCCATAGATAAAACTTTGTTCATTAAGAAAGTAGGCATGCATAAGCTCCTTGTTTAAATTTATGTAGATGATATTACTTTTGCATCTTCTGATCCATAGTTGTGTGATGCCTTTACTAAGTTGATGCAACAAAAGTTTGAAATGAGTGCCATGGGAGAACTACAGTTCTTTCTGGGTTTGCAAATCAAACAAATGGCTGATGGAACTTTCATTCATCAGTCAAAATATACAAAGGATTTGTTGAAAAAGTTTGATTTACAAAATTGTAAGCCCTGTTCTACTCCCATGTGCAGCACCACACAACTGGATGCTGATCAGAAAGGTAAAGCAGTTGATGAAACTCTTTACAAATGTATAATTGGTTCCTTGATGTACCTTACAGCTTCTAGACCAGATATTATGTTTGCAACTTGTGTCTGTGCTAGATTTCAGGATGCACCTAAAGAATCCCATATGATTGCAGTCAAAAGGATCTTTAGATACTTGCAAGGAACTCAATCTCTAGGACTTTGGTATTCCACTGGGCACTCTTGCAAATTAGTTGCTTTCTCTGATAGTGACTATGCAGGGTGTAAATTAACCAGAAAATCAACCTCTGGTGGATGCCAATTTTTAGGCAATTGTTTAGTTTCTTGGCAGAGTAAGAAACAAACTTCAGTTGCTACATCCACTGCTGAAGCAGAGTACATTGCTGCTGCAAGTTGTACATCTCAGGTACTCTGACTTCAGAATCAATTACTGGATTATGACATTACAGAGACTAAGACTCCTTTACTGATGGACAGTGCTTCAGCTCTTTGTATTGTTAAGAATCCTGTCCAGCATTCTAGGACCAAACATATTGAGATCAGACATCATTTTATCAGGGATTGTTATGAAAAAGGTCTGATTGATCCAAAGTTTGTTCCTAGTGCTGATGAGCTTGCAGATATATTTACTAAGCCTTTGGAAAGTGCAACTTTCCAAAATCTAGTGTTAAGGCTTGGTATGCTGCAGCTAGAATGATTTGACAACTACTAATGCTCTCAGTTCACAAGTACTGATGAGCATTAGTATACAGCTGTCAAAAATAAGTACTGATAAGTTATTTTATCTTCAGCAGTTTTCATAACTACTGAAGACTAAATTACTTAAAAGTACTGAAGTACTTTATTTGTTGAAAAGTACTGATGTAGTTACAACTACTGATGTCTGTTCTAACGGATAAGTACTGATGACCAATGAAACATCTGAAAATCAGATAGTCTGCTGAGTAAGTGTTAAGGTCAATGAAACAACTGAGATCTGTGAATTGACGACAACAACTGATGAGAAATTTTACTCTTCAATTCTTTCAAAAAACTGCTGTTTCATTTCAAAACAACTGAAGCCAAAACCAAGTCTTCAGTAGTTTCAAACTACTGATGAATAACACCAAGTCTTCAGTTGTTTACAACATCTGAAAGTTAAAACCATGTCTTCAATCGTTTTCTAACAACTGATGACTAACACCAAAACTTTCAGTTGTTTTCTTTCAGCCGTTTCATAACCTATAAATACCTAAACCTAACTTCAAACTTTTCATAAGTCGTTTTCCGAACTTTCATCTTCCATTAATGGCGACCATGCAAATCAAACCACGACACAACTGTGTTGCCTACCTCACAAAATCGGCCTTTTGGACTAAGTTTGATGATGCCATTGATCTGATGGTTGATTCCCAGTATCAAACTGCTTTTCTTCTGAATCCAACCATCTATCCCGATACCCTTCGCCAATTCTGGACAAATGTCACCGTCCATACTGGTGAGAATGATGTCGCGATCACTCTCCAGTCGTCTGTAAACCAGAAGAAGGTGGTCATCACTCCTGCTATCATTCGCCAAACCCTAGATCTAAATGATGCCACCTTTGTCACCAAATACCCGAAAGGCACCATTGATCTATCACTCATCAACCATGGGTATGAGGGCGACCTAAGTGCTACCACAATTCTGAAGAAGCACTTCCATGATGCTGAACGCCTAATCTTTCATATGATCAATGTCTGCCTTGCCCTCAAAACCTCTTCAAGGGATCAAATGTCATCCAGGTGGCAGCAGGTATTGTATTCTATCCTTGAACGCCAAAGCTTAAATTTTTTTGAAATTATATTTTTGGAATTAAAAGATCTGGTAATGAAACCTGTGGCTAATAGATGGATACTATATCCAAGGTTTCTTATGGCCATAATAATCAATCAATTAAAATCTGACGGCCTTGTTGGCCTTGGAGTCCCTGCTATGGTAGTTTTGCCTGAGGTATACTCCAGGCACAACTCTGACCCACAACTTAAAGAGGCTGCCAAACTGCTAAAACCCAAGTAGAGGGAACCCACAGCCTCATCCTCCAGATCCAAAGTCCCCTCCAAACCACAATCCAAACAAACCAAAAAGGCTACTCAGGGAGTTGAGTCCCCTGATGATGCCCCTGCAACACAAAGACAGGATGAAACTACTGATAGTAATCCCCTTGTAGTTTCCAAGACTCTACCAGCTGAAACCGCTCAGGTATCCTCTCAACAGGATCCTGATGCAACCAAAAATGGGGAAACCACATTACTGGAATCTCTCTCACTTGAGAAGATTGCCATTGAAGAGCACCATTCACCCCAGGTGCAATCCTTTTCACACTTATCTCCCACTGAAACCACCCCTACAAGCCCAACTGCGGTTATTGCACAAGTGCTGACTCAACTACATTCCTCTACCTCTCCCCAGAAACCTATTACCACTGAGAAAACCTCAACAGTTGAGGGAGAGGATTATAATGTGGCTGATAACCCACAACACAAAGATTACAAAGTTCAATCTCCCTGTGTAGAGGAGGAGATTCGAACATCTGGTGAGGCTGCCTCTTCTCCTGTTTCAGCACATGATCAGGATGAAGGTGGTATCATCTCTAAGACCTCACCAGAGGCAACTGCCAATGAAGGACATAATCCTGAGGCAGGAAGTCCCCAGTTCCAAGAAATAGGGGCACATGTGAAAACTGATCTACACTCAGCACATGTTCATCCTGATTTAATCAGGAGGTCAGATGATTCAGCAAAGACTGATGATGACCTGGGCTTTTTCTTTGATGTTCTAGCCCACAACACCATTCTTGAGGCTAAGGTATGCAGACTACAAGAACTGCTTGCCAAATTGTCTCAAGAACCATGTCCATCTGCCCAAATTCACCCACAGATGACAGCTTCTTCTGAAGCTCTCCCAAACACTGAGCCACTCCCAACAACTGTGCCACCAGCCTCTGTTTCAGGCACCATTTCTCAGGGACAGAACCCCTCTGAGCAAATGGTTGCTGTCTTTCAATCCTCCTTACCTCTCATCACTCCCATCATCACTAACATTGTGCATCAAGCCATTGATGAGAGGCTTTCCTCAAAATTTCAAACCTTAGTTGATGATGCTGTTTCTAAGATACTTTCTGACATTCAAACCTCTGAACCTAATGCAACCAAAAAGGGGGAGTCTAAGTCAGTGAAAACAGACAAAAGAAAGAGAGTTGAAGAGGAAGAAGAAAAAGAGAAGAAAGAAAAGGAGATGATCACATACAAGAGAAAGAAGAGTGCTGAACAGACTGAAGATGAGAAAAAGTTAGAAGAACTGATCAAAGAAGCTGATGAGCAACATAGCAGATCTATGGATAAGATCATTGATCAACTCTTCAGACAAGGTTTTGACACAGCCAAACTTGACTCTGAAATTAGAAGGCTAGAGATTCAAGAGATTGAGCATAGATGGGCAAGTTGTAATGAGAAAGAAAGGGAAAGGCTGGAAGCTATGGTAAGATTCATATCAAAGCATTTGGGAAGATCAATCATTGAAGTGAAGTCATGGTCCAGAGACAGTATTTTGGAGATAACCACCAGAATTTGTTCTTCTGAAGCATTCAACAAAGGATTGATCATAGAAGCTCTTGATGAAGCTGGTGCTAGGAAAAGGTCTGATATGACAAAGTTATCCAAAGCCTCACTCACAACCAAGATGCTAGAGCAGCCTGTACAATCTCCCACACCAAAACAACCAACTTCACAACCCTTAAAACCAACTCCTTTACCCAAGAAACCCACTCAAAAACCTACCAATGATGCACCCAAGAGGAAGAGAAGGGTGTTGAGGATGGAAGAAGAAGAAGAAGAAGAAGATGATGAGGATGATAGTCTGCCAATCTCTGTTGTTCTTAAAACAAAGATGCCTGAGCCCAGGAGTCAACCAACAACAATCACACCTGACATCCAAAGGCAAATGGTAAAAGTGAAACTTGAAGAAGAAGAACAGCAAAAACAACATGATGAGCAGTTGTTAAGGATGGTTGATAAAGAGTTTCCTAAGTCTTCATCCATACAAGCTATGAAGAAACATGCTCAGAGGTTGTATGCTCTCAGATTCACATTTCAATATCAGAAAGAGAAAGTGAGAATTTGGCCTGACCCCAGAGTAAGTGACAGAATTCATAAAAAGAATATTCCAAGTCGATACAATGGCCAAGTAAAGAAGACTGTAGATGCTGTGATAATGCTGGCCATTGTAGTATCACCCTGGGAAATCCTTGATGACTTCAAGAGAGCTTACAAGTCTAAGATGACTCCACAAACTTTACTAGAAAACAAAATGATGAAGAAGGGGTTGATCTACAAGAAGCTTGAAGAAATAAGAAGAAATGAGCTCCAGTTGTTACTTGAAGGTACTCATCCTGATGAGTTTGCATACAGAGAAATAACTACTGTGGAGATAAAGAATGGAAAGAATGTTAAATACTTATCAGAGTACTATGGGCCTGAGTTCTTCTTTGAAAGTGAAGCTGAAGAACTCACAATGGAAGAAAAAGTTGTACTACTTGAGGCCTATGTTAGAGAGTCTTACAGACTCATCATTGGGAAGTAGGTCTCATGAATGGGGTAACAGCTCTGTGTCCAATTCCCCAATACAGAGTTCCCATTCATCCTTTGCCAATCAAACTTTTTGAAACCTCTTCCCTGGCCTGAGCTTAATTTGGTGAATTCTGAGCTGATCCAGAAAATGTTTCTGCCAATAAGTGGGACTTCAATAATCTTAATGGTTTTGGCTGCATTGGTTCAGGAGGAGTTTGTCGGACCAAAAGAACCAATGAGCCAGATCAGAAAAACCTTTAAGTCCCACAGACATCATAACAACTGAAGTGGTCTACAACAGCTGAAGACAAAGTCTGAAGATAAAGTCTGAAGACAACAGCTGAAGACAAAGTCTGAAGATAAAGTCTGAAGACATCTGCTGAAGACAAAGTCTGAAGACCAAGTTCTCAGAAGTTGTCACAAAAGTTGAAGTAGTTATTTTTAGTAGTTGTGATGGTTTAATTTTCAGTAGTTTTATTTTATGTAAAACATCTGAAGTTCTACACTTCAGATGTTATAACTTCAGTAGTTGTAATTGTAGCTTGTACTTAGCTTTTTGTGAAGGTGTCCTTAGTTGTTGTGGACATCTTCAGTAGTTTAGTCTACTTTCAGTTGTTTGTATAAATCAGTTAGATGTCACTATCAAGTGACATCAGCTGACGTCACATTCCTTTATAAAAGGAATGTTGACCTAATTGCTTTGGAATAGAAGCTTTTGCGTGAATGAAAATATCCTATTTGCAGAAAATTCTCTCTCTATAATCGTCACTGTTTGATTGAATATTCATATTATTCTTGCTTAAATTTTGTCTAATTCGTGTTCTATTCCGCTGCAAATCTTAATCTAATTGATCAAACTAGATCCCGATCCTATCAATACGATTAGCTAAGTGTACTTGGATCAACCAAGCAGGCTTGTCTGGCCCATAGATCTATGACTTCACTAGGCTAGCAATAGTTAATGATTGTACATATATTCGACATTACATGGTAGCCACAAAGTTCAACCAACCACAACATACAGGTGAAATGCCATAAGTTTACAAGAATCAAACGTGTTTACAAGTGCAAAGTTTATAAAGTAACATGTTTCACCCCAAAAGTGTAAAAATATAAAAAGGGGTATAGAAATACTCACTTGATATAATGTGTATTTTTGAACAATTATAAGAAGATAATATTCTCCAACGATTCCTTCACGATTCAACCTAAGGGTTGAGGTCTCAGAATTAGAATAAAGATATGATCAACGACTAAACATGGATTAGGGTTTCAATTGGAATTTGGGGTTTTGATAATTAGGTTAAATAAAATAATATAGCCAATTGTATTTTATTTCCATAAAGGTGAATAAATTTATTAAATAATTAAGATTGAAAGAATAATGAATGATTAGTGAAATTGAACAATAAGCATTACTTAAATATTAATAATGATTGATTAAGTAATGGTTGAGTCTAAAATGTGATAAGAAATAATTAATCTCAAAATTAATTATTTAAAACTTGATCAAAATAATTAATTGGATTATTAATTATTTTAATGACTTGCAAAATAGCTTAAAAGTATTTAGGTTTGATTTATGATGTTTTTAAACCTTTGAGTAATCCTATAAAGGTTTCATAATATTAAAAAAAACTAGAAAATCATATGATTTAGAATTTTTAGGAATTAAATAAGGATTTTAAAAATAATTTTTATAAATATTTAAACTTCTAAATAAATTATATATTTTTATAACATTTGACATCTTTAATGTAAAATGAATAATTATAATTTATAAACTCTTAGAAATTTATAAATAGTTTAAATTAATTTTGATTAACACACAATATAATAGTAGAATAAGAATTTTTGTATTTAAGTAATAGTAAAAAAAACTTAACTACAAAAACAATATAGGGTGCCTAGGGAATCGAACCCGGGACCTCAAATGTATAGGGGCAGAGTGTTACCAGGTGGGCTGATGCCCAAATCTGAGTTTAGTTTCGAAATACAATCACATAACCAATTTGAAGAAAAGCCCCAAATCCACATAAACCCTAATTTGATTTGATTCCAATTGAATATGAAATCGATGTTGATTCCCGAATTAAGCATAGGGCTTTTAATCCCCTAATGAAATCGAGTGGAATGATGTATTAAACTTACCCGATTACAACAAATCGGAGTGATTAAGCTCAGTTTTCTTGACTCGGTCGACTCGCGAAGAACAAAGGCTAGGAATCGATGGCAGAGTGTGTGATTGGAGCAATTGAAGTTACAGAGAGGTTAAAAGAATCAAAAGGGATGATTCCCCTCTATTATATAGCTCTAATTTGATGTGTCCAAGCTCAAACGGTTGTGGTTCGAATACGAGTTAAGAGAGATTCAATTCGAGGTTTAATTCATCGTTTCACTGGAAATTGGAATCATTGGTGAATTAGAAACGTTGAGACAAACGTTTGAACTTGTTTAATTGAGTTATAATTAAGGTTTAATGCTCGAACGGATTAGAAAATAAAGTCCGACGGTTATGTATTCGATTAGCTCGGTAACCGTTGTTTAAACTCGATTAATGTGTGTATTCATGTTCGAATCATGTCCTCGGAATGATCTGGAATAGGTTTGGGGTTAAAAACGAGTGATTCTTGGGTGTTAGGGACTCGCCGGAGGGTCGCCGGCGACGACCGGAAATGTTGCCGGAATTGCGGGCGGTGGGGAGGGAAGAATGGGTTGAAATTTTCAAATTTACACTTTCAGTCCTTGTGGTTTAATTTGTTGTTATTTCATGTTAAAAACTTTCTTTTGGAGTTTCAAAATTGGCATTATAACCCCCTAGACTTTTAAATCCAAGTTGTATACATGTTTATTTTTTATAATTCTTACAAATTATTAATAATAATATTATTGCTATTATTCTTAGTTATAATTATTATTAATGATATTATTAATAATAATAATAATATTATTATTATTATTATCAATATTTATTTATTAAGTAATAATTAACATTAATAACTTTCAAACTAAAGAATTAAAAATAATAATAAAATAAGCATAAATGGCCCATAAGTTTCACATATGGCAACAATGGCCCTCATAAGAATAAACGCAATTAACTTTTGGTTAACAAAAATACAAGATGTTACAATTTTCTTTGGGTGATGATGATGAATCATTTTTTATCAGAGACGGTAAAGGGTATATGATGAAGATGCGAAGCCGACATTGGTTGCCATGGCTTGGCAACCTTTTTGGTATACAACCGCCACTAATCATTTCGGTTCCAAGCCCGATTAATACCAAAGTCTTATTAACGTAGTCATTTTGTTTAATAAGATTATGGGTTTTGGTTGTCTTTTTGGGCATTGATATGAGCATTGTTGCAGGACCATTTAAGGGATGGTCAATACAATCAGTCTCACAATAAGGAGAGTGTTAGAACACTTAACAGATCAAATAGAGAACCGAGACTTATATTATGATACTATGAACACAAGTAAACAAGAGACAAAAACTTAAGAACATAACAAAGTAAAGGCTTTTAAGATTGCAGTATATTGTTTCTCAAGTTCTTTTCACAAGTGTTACAAAGCATAAGAATAAGATACAAGGACTTGAGATACTTTATACTACATCCTACAACCGGTCATACTTTGAAGGCCAGCTGAAAACACTAATTTAGACAACAACAAGATCAATATAAAGTCAAAAGACAGATTTGTCTTTTGACTAGTGACTATGACATGCCATAGCTCACATCCTAATATATTACAAAAAAGATAAATGTACATAAAGTAGAAAGTTACAAACTCAAAACCTCAATGTACAGTTACAAAAAGCATGGACCATTCACCAAGTTGTATAAGTTGGTGAGTTTTTAGAGTTGTAGCGGAAAGTTGGTCAGTTTATGAAAAGTATATCAGAGAAAGCATGTCCTTCAAAGTCTACGAAAAAAATCTGTTTTCACTTCATTTGCTTCGAAAGACTTTGTCTTTGAAGTTTTGGAAGACTTCACTTTTGGCTTTGGAAGATATTGGTCTTGGCTTCGGAAGATATTGGTCTTGGCTTCGGAAGATTTCATACTTTGAATAATTTCTAGTGCAGAATATGAAACTTCCAAAACAACTTCTACTTAGTACCAAGTGCATACATGCGGGAAGCACTTGGGTTGTTTTGGGTGCATCAGCCTTTTGATAAGCATTATAATCGTCTATATATGACTATGATAGTATATTTGAGCATCGGTCAATCCCATCCCCACACATGCAACGCAAATGGATGGATTTAACTAGTTGTATTTAAATGATAATCAACATGGTAAGTTGAGTTGTTACTATATATTGTCTGCTTTTTGTCACGTATATAATAAAACCTTTTATTCCATTTTAATTACTAAAAACTAACTATAATTTAGTTACCGATAATTTTATATGTAAGCTGAAAATTATAATATAGTATTTACCGAGTATGACAACAAGATGGATTAGATAACAAATCAAAACAAGTAGTTTAAAAAGTTATAAATTTAGGTTGGACAAAATGAACTTTGACAAAAAATAGGTTTTTGTATCAAATGTGTTCCCCGGTTATATAGATAGGTGAAGATAAAAGTAACGTGGCAATGGCGTGTTGTATGTGATAGTGGTGTGCGATGGTGGATGTGGTGGCACGATGACAAGGACAACAACATTATAGCCATGTGATGGTGGAGGAAACAACGACAACCCCTCATAAGTCGATGAGGGTACTTAGGCCCTATCACAACATAGATTTATGCACAAGTATAAACAAGAGAAGACAACTTTAAGACCAACAACCCACACGTTTTTACCTCGTTTAAACTCCTCCCTATTTTAGTAGATGGTGAAGCCAGTTTGAACAAGTTAAATCCCTTTCATTTTGATGACTCAAATTGCAAGGTATAGAATTAGGCGCTTATTATTTTGAAACAGATGTAAGTGTAACATCTTGCATTTTGATCAAAGTTACCATAATGTCTAATTGCAAAAATCTACGACAGAATGAAGGTTGTATTAGGATTTGAGCAAGAGTAAAGCATGAGACTTTTTCTGTGTGAAGTTGCGTTGATAATTGTGTTTTCATTCTTCGTCCTTTAGAGTCAAATTAAATAAAGGTTATTAATGTCCACATCCTATAAGAAGGACCATGGTGCCAAAGCCTCACAGTCATTGTGACAATCAAGTAGCTATGTCATAAGCAAAAGTGTCACACCCCAACCTTGACGGCGGAAACGTCGAGGTGTGAGGGTTAAGATTGTTCACAGCCACATAACGCTATTATTAAATCCCAAATATATTATTCATAAGCTTTCAAAATTACATTACAAGTATAAGTCTCAATAATGAAATAAGTTTCAACATGAAATAACAAACATAATCATTTTGTTTATTAACTAGGTCCAAGTCCTAGAATATGCCAGCAACATAAGTTCACTTCAAAACTTGGGGGTTTTCCTGAAACATGATAAAAATAAAAGGTCAACTATAAATAGTTGGTGAGTTTCCAAGGTTTTCATACATAATATGAAAATGGTTACAAGTAGCAATTCATGTCATAGGTTATAAGCTAGTAAGGTTATAGAACACATATCGTTACAACCAAACCTCGACTTGATTACAAGTATAAAAGATTGGCTAAGTGTATTTGGTTCCCTAGTGCACAAGCGTACGGCCCCTAGGAGTCGGCAATACCTCGACTTTAGCACCAAATAGGCTTGTCAGGCCCAGAGATCTAAGACGTCGCCAGGCTAGCAATAGTTAATGATTGTAAACAAACTATGTATCTCATATAAACACTTACAATACACAAATAACCACGACAAAATAATAAGTTGAATTGCATGTGATTTACAAGTCTCAAACGTGTATAAGTGTATCATGTATAAGTTATCATGTTTCACCCCAAAATAGTGTGAAATAAAGTAAAAAGGGGACAAGGAAAACTCACATGGAAATAAGCATTTCAAGATGATAAATAAAGATTTAAGGGATGATCCAAAGTAATCCCAAGTATTCATTACAAGGCACCTAAATATTTCATACAAGATGTAGATTAATAATATGATTAACGTTCAAATAATGATTAGGGTTTCAATAGTTTTAAGGGTTTTTGATAAGTAACAATTTACAAAGTAATTATTTTACATTTTTAATTCCATTAAAGGAATTATATACATTTAAGTATTTTAGAAATGAATTTAAAGTATGATAATGGATAAGGTTAGGATATAAATAAAACTTTACGATTATCTAAGATCAATTAGTATAACGCATTGATCAATGGCCAATTATTAATCTACACAATTTGTTAAAGTATATTTTGCAAGAGAAAATATAATTTACATCTATGGAATATATACCCTCTACAATTATCGATATAGCGTTCATAAACATTTTAATGATTTTTAATTTATTGATTCAAATCCATAATTATATAAATAGTTATTATTTTAAAAGAAACTCATTTAAATATATAAACTTAAATACACATAAAAAAAATTATTTAAGTTTTAAACGAGTACATTTTGACTAATAATAATCTACTATTTATTAAAATCTATTTTAATACAAATAACTCAAAAATAACCTTTGTTTAAAATGTCTTTTTAAATAATATTTTTAATTACTTAAATTTAGAAAAATTATAGACAATTATTTGATGCCTTAAAAATATTTAAAGGTTATAAAACATTTTTCTTATATTTATTAGAAATTTTCTAATATTGTTTTAAGGCTGAAAAAGCCAATAAAATAAATATGGGGTGGCCGGGTTTCGAACCCGTGACCCCCGAGTGAGCATGGGGTGCCCTGACCAGTGAACCAAGGCATACAGCCGCGGTTTAGTTTGGTTTTGATTTCTTTTAAACACAACTAATAATTTCCCCCCATTCCATTAGAACCCTAGATTCGATTGGGCTCAAATTGAAGCACCAATCGATTCTGTAAACGTTCATAACTATGGGGCTTTTGTTCCCCACACGAAATCGAGTATAAATATGGGTGAAACTTACACGATTGGGTTCGGGTTCGATGAAGACGATGGCATGAACCATCGCGGCCACAAAGATGCAGGTTCTTGATGTAAACGTTGATGTTGTTCCAATTAGCTTCGTAGATAGATCTTAGGAACGATTTTAAGCAAAAGCCCTCTATTAGTTGTAACCAATTTAGCTCAGAAAGGTCCTTTCGAAAGAGTTGCAGGTCACGGTTGAAGGTGTGTCTGATTGTGATGAATTTGTGGTTCTCAGATGAAATTAGGCTGAATATCAGCTTAATACTAATTAAATGTTCGACTATAACTCATTTACTTTGCTTATTATTATGTATGAATGATTGAACGGCTCGATTGTTGAATGCGGCGGTTACTCGGGTCATTCAAGTCCGTAACCGTGGTTTAAAACACGATTAAAGTCCCTGAACGGTTTCGAGTTGTGCTCACGAGTCGACTGGACCATTTTGGAATGGGAATTCGAAGGGAAAACGGAGTTGCATAGTCGCCGGAGATGTGGCCGGAGTATATGACCGGAGATAGAGGTTCGACGGGTAGGGGGGGGAAAGTTGGTTTGCGTTTTAAACATAATTACACATATGGTCCCTGTTGTTTTCATTTTGTTATTTCATGCTAAAAATCTCTTTTGAAGTTTTAGAATTTGCATTATAACCCCCTAGATATTTACATCCAAGTATTATACATTTTTATCTTTTTTTATTAATTATTGTAAATTATTAATAACAATATTATTATTATTGTGATTAGTAGGAGTTATCATTATTATTAATAATATTATTAAGTAATGATAATTATAATATTTATATTATTATTATTTTTATTAGTTATTATCAGTGTCATTATTATAATAACAATAATAGTTATTATTTTACTTAAGATTATTAACACCTTAAATAAGCAAACATTATAACACTTATAATGTTATTATTATATTATTTTGTTAATCACCAAAATAATTATTAAGTATAACAAACCTCAAAGTTTCAAATGGCATAAAAGGCCCTTTTAGAATTTAACAAAAATTAACTTCCAAGTTAACGAAATTACGAGATGTCACAGTCTCCCCAACTTAAAAGAATTTCGTCCCGAAATTAAAAATGAACTTAAATGAAACAAAGGGATTGTAATGAAAGGTGAGTGTTCAACGGACAGTGTTTGACGTTTGATTACAGGTGAAACGCTTCTCTTCATGGAGTCTTACAAGATTCTTATCATAATAAAACGCGTGACGTTTTGAGATGAAACGTTGGAAAAGATGACAAGTTACCGTGGTCCCTTGGATTTGTATAAGTTCATAGTGAAATGATGTCTAAAGATCAATAAAAGACCAACAATGATAAGAAGGATTAACCGTCAGGATTTAAGAATCCCTAACGTCACTATATGAAACGGTCTTAACGCATATCTTGTGAATATATATCACTTCTTTGACCAATCATCGGTCTAAGAATAATACGATATGCGAAGATCTTGAAATAAGATGGTTGGGAACATTATTAAAAGCAGAAAATGAACCGTTCATTCAAAATAACAATCGATGTTTTAACGCCATACCACGGTATACGAATTCTTGAGTTAGATACAAGTCAATTTATCGACCCATTATCTCACATAAGTCAATATGAGATTAGTCAATTGGTCTATAATGCACCAATTTTTATCATGACGGCTAAAATAAGAGACACTTAGTGAATGAAAAGTTAAACAGAAGATCCATAGGATCACAAATGTTAGGTCTTGTCATATATGAAGGTAAGACACTTGGATACATACCAAGTTACGTCTTTTCCTTTATGCCAAACCCATGACTACAAGTTACGAAGGTTTATGAACCTTTATATCCACGTCACAATGTATATAATAACGAGTCTCGTTGATCGAAGTCAAAATAAAGTTTTAAAGATCTCCAAGGTTAAGGATTCAAAAGCGATTCAAGAAGTAACGCAAACAATAAGACATGCATTTGTAACCATGTCTTGCAAGACAACAAATTTTCAAATATAGATTGCATACGTAATTCATCAAACCCATATGTACAGTCGAGAACATTCGTATGACTAGAAAGACATAACCACAAGTTGATAATGTCTTTATTTAGTAGCAAGATTGTTTGAGAAGGCTACCATCACACAATCATATGCTGATGATATCTCAAAATGAAAGTTGATGAGTAGGGAATAAATGGTTCGATATAGCTAGATCGAGTCAAAACATGAAGATAAAGGGAAAGAAATCAATTTAAGAATTTAAATGCTCCAAGCTCGGAATCAAAATTAACCTAGAGTGATCGGGTCTTCTTTCAAGTTCAGAAATCATGCTTTGGCTTGATAGGTCCAAACGCTAACATTGGTTCACCCTTCAAGTTACTACATGTTTCTTGTCACTTGATTAAAACCTTGGTAAGTTGGAGGTCAAGAAATGGGAATAGTCATCAAGGTGTGGTTTTCACTCCTAGCTTGGTGGTGTATTCCCAAGGTATGACCGCTAACTTACCAAATAAAAAAAATCGATCCCAACTTCTTGTTGAGGATCCACAGAAATAAGACGAGATAACTCACCATTAAGGTAAGGGAAGTCACTCCTATCTTAACGGTAAAGTTTTACAAAAACAAAATATAACAAGATGAACTTCTTCATCAAAATCCAGAATTCACTCCTACTTTGATGAAGTCGTCTCATTTGAACAAATACAGTTCATAAAGATGATATTATCATCAAGGTATGGAATTCACGCCTATCTTGATGATTGAATTTCATAATAACAAGAAAACAATCGAAGATTGACATTTGTCACCAAAGTACGGGTTCCAATCCTATTTTGGTGAGATCATGTCATTTGTGAAATGTTATTCCAAAGAAAACAATTGAAGTCAATCCTCAAGATAAGGTAATCACCCCAATCCAGAGGATAAATTTCATAAAACACGCGATTGGAAACCATTTATCGAAACGAATAGATTATCATCAAAGTAAGGGAATCACCCCTGTTTTGATGAGTTAGAATCATTTAGGAGATACAGGTGTTCTTAGTCATAGGTTGACTTGCAAACACTTGTATCTCTCACGGTGCAGACGGTATGAAGTTCGACTTATCAACGAAAGGAAGAGAGTATCCATTAAGAATTCAGAAAATTTCAAGTTACATTAATGTAACAAAAGGGAAATCATGCTTACAAGGTTTAAGGTCAAAGTTCGAGGTAACAGAATTAGTTATGATGGTGTTCAAATCTTGAATGGTTTAAATCAGAAAGACTAAATCTATGACAAGAGTGATTCAACACCACGACGAGATGTGAACATTCGATTCACAATTGAAAGAAATACATGAACTCCTCAAGTCATGAGGTCAACCATAACCTTATTAAAGACATGCGTACTTATAAGTGATCACTCATCTCAAGGGTTTCGAGTCAAATAAATGGATTCAATGATCGAGTCAAATCACCATTTACACTTTGCCTAGACAAAGTATCTCGAGACGTAGGAATTCCACCTATAGCATTGCATGTTCTTAGTTATGGGACACATCCTTAAGGAGACTTGAGAACCATAAGTAGCGGTTTAAAGTTTTTGATAACCATTCGGTTTAGATTCCCAATATCTTTGGGTATATTAAGATTCATGTTCACGTTGGTCAAGATATAGAAATAGTTTCACGAAACGCTCAACGTGTAACGGTGTTTAAACGTAAGAGTTGAAATGTCGGTTAGGTTCAATATTAACACAAACATTATGTATGATAAAAATGAAGTAATACAAGTTTAAGGAATCAAAGATTTTTAAGATACGAAGAGGATGGTTCCATTTGATAACGCATTACCATTTGGATCGTTGACACGTCAAGGTAAATTGCCCCATTTGCCATAGAGACTTGTGTATGTTGACCATAGTTTATCACTCATCCCAGAAGTCCCCAGGTAAGCATAACTGGTCTCGTAATGAGATTTATACGTTATGCTTGCCTTAGCCCGAAGGCCTTTTGCCAGGAAAACCAGAATACAGGTGTCTATGTGTCACACAAATTTCTTTGGTTTATGAAATCAAAACCTTGATGAGATTTTCAAAGATTAGACATAGAGTCTAAGGAATTAAACCCACGATGATAAGTGTAGATTCCACACGTCGTTGAGAATAGATTTAGGAAGTTCATTTGTCGGGGAGAATCAAAGAGTTAAAGTTAAGTTTAGGGAGACAAGTAACTAAGTTTAAGCATACATAAGGCAATCCTATGCTAAGGCATCAAGTTGCACAAAAGGCATAGCATTATGTAGCATGCAAACAATAAGTAAGCACAAAGTATAATGATCTTTCTATGAGGTTCATGCAACTATAGTCTAGGTCACCATTTCTAATAACCTAAATCCCTATAGTTATGGGCTCTGATACCAATCTGTCACACCCCAACCTTGACGGCGGAAACGTCGAGGTGTGAGGGTTAAGATTGTTCACAGCCACATAACGCTATTATTAAATCCCAAATATATTATTCATAAGCTTTCAAAATTACATTACAAGTATAAGTCTCAATAATGAAATAAGTTTCAACATGAAATAACAAACATAATCATTTTGTTTATTAACTAGGTCCAAGTCCTAGAATATGCCAGCAACATAAGTTCACTTCAAAACTTGGGGGTTTTCCTGAAACATGATAAAAATAAAAGGTCAACTATAAATAGTTGGTGAGTTTCCAAGGTTTTCATACATAATATGAAAATGGTTACAAGTAGCAATTCATGTCATAGGTTATAAGCTAGTAAGGTTATAGAACACATATCGTTACAACCAAACCTCGACTTGATTACAAGTATAAAAGATTGGCTAAGTGTATTTGGTTCCCTAGTGCACAAGCGTACGGCCCCTAGGAGTCGGCAATACCTCGACTTTAGCACCAAATAGGCTTGTCAGGCCCAGAGATCTAAGACGTCGCCAGGCTAGCAATAGTTAATGATTGTAAACAAACTATGTATCTCATATAAACACTTACAATACACAAATAACCACGACAAAATAATAAGTTGAATTGCATGTGATTTACAAGTCTCAAACGTGTATAAGTGTATCATGTATAAGTTATCATGTTTCACCCCAAAATAGTGTGAAATAAAGTAAAAAGGGGACAAGGAAAACTCACATGGAAATAAGCATTTCAAGATGATAAATAAAGATTTAAGGGATGATCCAAAGTAATCCCAAGTATTCATTACAAGGCACCTAAATATTTCATACAAGATGTAGATTAATAATATGATTAACGTTCAAATAATGATTAGGGTTTCAATAGTTTTAAGGGTTTTTGATAAGTAACAATTTACAAAGTAATTATTTTACATTTTTAATTCCATTAAAGGAATTATATACATTTAAGTATTTTAGAAATGAATTTAAAGTATGATAATGGATAAGGTTAGGATATAAATAAAACTTTACGATTATCTAAGATCAATTAGTATAACGCATTGATCAATGGCCAATTATTAATCTACACAATTTGTTAAAGTATATTTTGCAATAGAAAATATAATTTACATCTATGGAATATATACCCTCTACAATTATCGATATAGCGTTCATAAACATTTTAATGATTTTTAATTTATTGATTCAAATCCATAATTATATAAATAGTTATTATTTTAAAAGAAACTCATTTAAATATATAAACTTAAATACACATAAAAAATTATTTAAGTTTTAAACGAGTACATTTTGACTAATAATAATCTATCTATTTTAATACAAATAACTCAAAAATAACCTTTGTTTAAAATGTCTTTTTAAATAATATTTTTAATTACTTAAATTTAGAAAAATTATAGACAATTATTTGATGCCTTAAAAATATTTAAAGGTTATAAAACATTTTTCTTATATTTATTAGAAATTTTCTAATATTGTTTTAAGGCTGAAAAAGCCAATAAAATAAATATGGGGTGGCCGGGTTTCGAACCCGTGACCCCCGAGTGAGCATGGGGTGCCCTGACCAGTGAACCAAGACATACAGCCGCGGTTTAGTTTGGTTTTGATTTCTTTTAAACACAACTAATAATTTCCCCCCATTCCATTAGAACCCTAGATTCGATTGGGCTCAAATTGAAGCACCAATCGATTCTGTAAACGTTCATAACTATGGGGCTTTTGTTCCCCACACGAAATCGAGTATAAATATGGGTGAAACTTACACGATTGGGTTCGGGTTCGATGAAGACGATGGCATGAACCATCGCGGCCACAAAGATGCAGGTTCTTGATGTAAACGTTGATGTTGTTCCAATTAGCTTCGTAGATAGATCTTAGGAACGATTTTAAGCAAAAGCCCTCTATTAGTTGTAACCAATTTAGCTCAGAAAGGTCCTTTCGAAAGAGTTGCAGGTCACGGTTGAAGGTGTGTCTGATTGTGATGAATTTGTGGTTCTCAGATGAAATTAGGCTGAATATCAGCTTAATACTAATTAAATGTTCGACTATAACTCATTTACTTTGCTTATTATTATGTATGAATGATTGAATGGCTTGATTGTTGAATGCGGCGGTTACTCGGGTCATTCAAGTCCGTAACTGTGGTTTAAAACACGATTAAAGTCCCTGAACGGTTTCGAGTTGTGCTCACGAGTCGACTGGACCATTTTGGAATGGGAATTCGAAGGGAAAACGGAGTTTCATAGTCGCCGGAGATGTGGCCGGAGTATATGACCGGAGATAGAGGTTCGACGGGTAGGGGGGGGAAAAGTTGGTTTGCGTTTTAAACATAATTACACATATGGTCCCTGTTGTTTTCATTTTGTTATTTCATGCTAAAAATCTCTTTTGAAGTTTTAGAATTTGCATTATAACCCCCTAGATATTTACATCCAAGTATTATACATTTTTATCTTTTTTTATTAATTATTGTAAATTATTAATAACAATATTATTATTATTGTGATTAGTAGGAGTTATCATTATTATTAATAATATTATTAAGTAATGATAATTATAATATTTATATTATTATTATTTTTATTAGTTATTATCAGTGTCATTATTATAATAACAATAATAGTTATTATTTTACTTAAGATTATTAACACCTTAAATAAGCAAACATTATAACACTTATAATGTTATTATTATATTATTTTGTTAATCACCAAAATAATTATTAAGTATAACAAACCTCAAAGTTTCAAATGGCATAAAAGGCCCTTTTAGAATTTAACAAAAATTAACTTCCAAGTTAACGAAATTACGAGATGTCACAAAAAGTATCAAAAATCAACATATGTGTCAACATACAAACTTAAAATGTGTGTATAGAGTGACATGTGTCTACTTTTGTTGAGGAGGGATGAATAGGAGAAGAAAAGATTTCATAAGATAAGGGATATGGTTTCTTTTTATAAGAAGGCTTACGTCAAACCCTAGTGGACAGGTTTGGAATAACCATAATCATTGGATTTAACATGAATTAGAGCATTGCTTATAAGTGATATATGTAAGACCATGTGTTACACCACCATGAGGTATGGTATATTGGTTGAGTACCATGTCAGCGGCTCACCAACATGGAACACCACCCTTAGGGAGTGAGGTGGAGGAGTGAGGCTACTCAGTAGCGTGGGGGTAAGGAAAAAAAGTTGTTGGCTCATAGGGGCAAGAAAATTATCACTGGTGTACTCGACCCAACTCTGGTAATTTCTAGTTACAGATTTTTTATTTAGGGGTATAGACTTAGATTTGTGATGGGGTACCACCTCAAATACAACACAAATCATTGTCAAAAAGATTAAACATGGTTAAAAAAGAGCCTCTTATTTTTACTTCATTTGAGGCCCCTGATATGGTTAAACCGCCCTTGCTTATAGTTATTTGGATTAAACAATAGAAGATCTATATTTATCATACCCTTACAATGATCGGTGTACTCAACCCAACTCTAGTTGTGAAGATTAAATAATAGAAGATCTATAAATAAATTATTGGATTGGTTTAATAACTACAAATGTTTTATGAAGTCTATGAATATTTAGTTCAACAAATAAGTTCAAAATTTATTTACGAAAAGTCAAGGACTTGCGCTGCAATTTTTTTTCCGATGAAAACCTCACGAACCCAAACACCGCCAAAAAACCCCTCCTCTCTTCTTTGCATCTCATCAATGGCGGAGCTTAAATATTTTTGTTTTAGGAGGAGGGGAGCTCAATAATATTATAAAAATTTAGTTATCATGCCAAAAATTAACACTACTGACGGAAAACGAGGCGGGCTATTAACCTCTGCCCGGCCTCTCACATAAGTTGTCGACCTTGCACATGAACTTCAACATTAGGAGCCGACGATGTTATTCGATCTTTTTCTTCCACCTTAAGCTTCTTTCTTTCACATCAGCATCCGTGAGAGTCAACGGACCCGTTACAATCACTTTTATAAACGAAATTCACCTTCATATTCAAAGTTTACTCTTTTAGATATTTAACTTATAAATAACTTGTTTGAATGGGCTTATGGACGGCAGATAAAATAATTAAAATTATCATCAAACTCATTTTATTCAGGTCCAAATTCCACAAAAAGAAATAATATTTGAATGAAAGTTTCTATGCTTTAGGTGAAGTCGTTGCTCGAAGTTTCTATGGAAATCACTTATTTGACCACACTATTAATAATATTACTTCATCTTCTCCATCATAATTCACTCCGGCATCCTCTGTTCCACAAGATCTTCAATTTCTCCATTGTATGTTCTTCATCTTCATAATTCTATGTAAATTTTATTGATTCAACAAATCTTCGATTAGGGTTTGCAGTATCTTTACTTCGTAATTGAATTTCACGAACTCGAAATTGAGTATAATTTAGGGGTGTTTGTGGAGCTGTAACGAGTTATTGTTGCTGATTTGATTCTGATTGTTTAGGTCTCGATGATCCCTTTGAATACTCGCATCCAAACACCCCCAAATTATAAACAACTGGTTTGTTGATCAAAAATCACAACATTTAAAAAGTTATAGTTTTTTTATATTGTTTTAAGAAATCAAATGGTGTTATATAAAATTAACCTTAACTAATATCGGAAAACTTTTTATATAAAATTTACATATAACACCAAATTCTTAGTGATTTTCATATCTTGTTATTGAATTGTTTATGTATAATCGTGTTAAACATGTTATTGATTGTATTTAATCATGTTAAACGTGGTGTGTCATGTAATCCGTTTATTGAATATGTTTGTATTAATATTTAAGATAATGACATGTTTAATTAAATGTGCCATGTTTGGTTCACTAGGTGTGTTAAACGTGTCGGGTCAAACTTAACCCGTTTTATACAACGCGACACGTTGGGTTTGTTCCTTTTACATTCTTGTGGATTCATATTTATTGATTTCTTCTTTGCAGGTTCCATATTTCACTATACAAACCTTAACCGTCTTGTTGAATGGCACCGAGCCACAAACTAGTCATCGTTACATGTGTTTTGATGCTTACATGCTTCACATACATCAATGGTGCTGAAACCGATATTAGTTGCCTAAAAGCCTTCAAAGATTCAATCGAAGATCCCGAAAACGTGTTATCTACATGGGATTTTAGTAACATTACCCAAGGACACATTTGCAGTTTCATAGGCGTCGAATGTTGGCACCCTAATGAGAACAGGGTTTTAAACATCAGGCTCACAGACGTAGGACTTAAGGGCTTGTTGCCTGTTGGGCTTGCAAATTGTACCTCGCTGACGGGGTTAGACCTTTCAGGAAACCATTTGTTTGGAAATATGCCAAACAACATATCCAATATGTTACCTTATTTGACATCTCTTGATCTATCCTCAAACAATTTCACAGGACATATTCCTCGGAACCTTTCGAACTGTTTATACCTTAATGTCCTTAAGCTCGATAACAATCGGTTTTCTGGCCAGATTCCTGTAGCGTTAGGGCAGCTTACTAGAATTCGGGTGTTTAACGTTGCAAACAATAGCTTGTATGGACGGGTTCCAGTTTTTAAAAATGCCAACATATCAGCAGAGAGTTACGCAGGTAACCCAGGGTTATGTGGGGGTCCTTTGCCTCGTTGTGAGGGACCCGCCAATCAACACTAATATATAAATCAGTTCATGGGCAGACCCACATACACTCATGTTATGTGACACTGGTTTAAAAAATAGTTTATGAGTCATATAGCATCTAATACCTTATATTTATTTTGTGATTTCTTTTGGTTGTACTTTTTAAGTACATGACACTTTATGTAATAAACAGTTATGAGTTTATGTTATCTTATTAAAATTAGTTATAAGTTCAGGGGCGGACCCACATAAACCACCATCCTTCATCGTAAACACCACTCCTTCCTTGGAACTGAAATAGTAAGAAGAGAGAGACGACGAGGAGTCATTTTCTTTGTCGTTCTTTGCTTTAAACAAGGACTTTGATATTTTGAAATACCTAAAGTGTTCTTATTTCAATATTCATTTCATTTTGGTTTACACTTTAGGATATTTACTTACCGATAATTTAATATGTACTCTGAAAATTTTTATAATATCACATTTAACAACTATGAAAAAATGATGAATAACAATTTAGACCAATTCATTTAAAAAGTTGTAAATTTAGGCCAGTCAAAACAAGTTTTGATAAAAAAATAGGTTTACATATCAAATGTGTTCACCGGTTATATTTGCTTTTATGACGACAAATGACGCTGGGTATGGCGGTGGCGGTGTGGTGTTGTCTATGATAGAGGTGTGGCAATGGTAAGGCGGCAACTAGAGGTGCACAAACCAGGTAGAAACTTGAAATCGGGTAGGGTTGTGGTAAAAGAATCCAAACCGAGTTTGATCATGTTTTAGGTCGGGTCCAACCCGGTTTCAAGAGGACAAAATGGTAAAATAATAGGTTTATATTGGGTTTAAACCGGGTCGGGAAATGTCACACCCCTCGCCGATGGTGGAATCACAAGGAGATGACGTAAACGGATATCTTGAACACATGGTAATACGATATTTAAATCTAATCATGTATTCAAAATAAACTATGGCAACAATGTATTAGGGTACAAGTTTCAAAGATTTATACATTTGAGCCTAGATTTCCTAAGCCTATACAAGATAATCTCCGTGTGTGTCCTAGTCGTGCCATGTATGATAATGTCCAAAGCTAACCTTGTTAGTTTCTTAAAAAAACATGTTAGAAATGGGTCAACAATAATGTTGGTGAGCTCGTAGGTTTGAGACTCGATAAATTGTTGCAAAGTAAGTAGTCAAGTATGAATCAAAAACTCATCATGTAAAGTAGCCATAATACAAGTAAGATGAAATGTATTTATGAGCCCACAACTAAGCCTTTGACTGCATGCTTCGTCCGATACTTATTCCAAGTATGGAGAAAAAGTCAAGTTATAGTCTGCGTGGTAATAACCATTCAATATTGTTGACTGTGGATTTACGCGTTCCAATCAGTCGAGAGAATGGGGATTGTCAGTCCCGATAGAACTATCTATATTAAACATGCGTCTGCAACTCGGAGTTAAGTACTTGTGTAAGATAGCGAGGTATTTGCAAGTCCAACCCAATAAATAAACATTCATCGCCACAATGTGTATAAACATAAGACATAATAGTAATGATTCTTGTAAAGTCGTTAAGTAACATGTTTCTCCTCCGAAATTAGTAAAAGTAAAAAGGAGCTACGAGAACTCACAGATTGTTGGTTTGGATACGTATCACGTGAAACAAGATCGATTGAAATTTAACCGAAGTAGTTCCTACATATATATGCGGTGGTGAAAGAAGGTTTGCGTTCCCATTAGTAAGTCGTTAAACGAAGTGACGAGTCAAGTTTTACATAATATAAGTTTTAGTTTTAAATTACTAATTGAAAAGTAAACTTATCCAAATTTAAGGTTTTGCATATTTTACGAACCGTTGGTAATATTCGATTATGTACTTAATATTTAAGAATAAGTATGTCAACATATATACATATTATGAAATGAGTATATTTTTTCATAATTATAAGTTTCCATGTGATTATATGGCATTTTGTGGTTTAAAGTTTGTTTGCTTGATCTCTGCATTTTTACGAGTCATTTTGCGCTAAGGTTTTAATTAACCAAATGTACTAAATAAAATGTGGGATTTTTACCATACTTACATATGAGTTTTAACTTACTCTAAAAATAAGTTTAACATTTTATAGAGTTTATTAGTAGTCCAAATATAATATATTCTTTCAAAACTATGTGCAGATATATTCTGGAGTCTCAAAAATATCTCAGTTGGTTAGGGGTTGAAAACTTAAAAATCTTAAGTGAGACCACTTGGGTTTTAAATATAACTCATAACACTAACTCAAAAAAAAATAATCAACATAATTGGGTAAAAATTGAGGGAGTTATGCCCTCCCAAAGTCGACCTAAGTATTCTGCCGAAAAAATCTAGGTTTGACATTTCGTCTTGTACTTAACTTTTGAGGGTCTAAATATTAACGAAAAGTTTTGAGTTTACTATGGTTGGAAAGATGTTTATTTGAACTTAATTTTAGGCTAAGAATCGTTCATTTTGGTTTTGTTTTGACCAAGTTATGACCTATTAAAGTTAAGGAAATTTTTTAACAGAATCTATATAATAAATCAAGCAACGCTTAAGCCATAATTTTTTATGTGAACAAGTAATGCACTTGTTTCTTGAATGTTAGATGACTTAATCAAATGTATATATTTATAATTTCATTTTCTTAAACATGATTAAGTATTGATTATGTGTAAGTGAATGAATGCCTCAACGTTGGCAAGAAACGAAGCTTGAACAAAGTTGCAAGAGTGTTGCGCTTTGCTGTGTTCCTTGGCAGCTTCCGGGCTGCCCTTTTTGTCAAGATAGAGCAGGGCACAAGGGGATGGAGATGGTTGATTTTAAGTAGTGGTTTATGGGGGGTTGTTGAAGTGTTCTTGTTTTACACATTTGAGGTATATATACAGGCATTATAAAATCAAGTAGATGAGGTATGGTAGGGAAAAGAATAATGAAAGAGTTGTGATACTCACGTTTGAAAGATGTCCACAAGAGGGGCCTTGTAGTCTTGGTTAGTCTTGCAAGCAACAATTTAAATATCATCATCATTAGGATAGATATGGATGGCAATGACATTTATGAGATATTATGGAGAGGGGGCCAATTTTGAGTGATAAAAGATGATGATTGTCATATATTTTAATGATTTGTAGGTATAAGATGTTTAAAATAGGTTATTTGATTAGTTAACTAGGTTAACTATCTCGTTTATGTTATCGTAAAAATAGAATTGCGTTAATATAAATACTTTCATTATAATTACTTACAACTTAAACTTATATATTTTTGTAATCCATTTGAGGGTTCTAGTAATATTATCTAATCTTAAGCTTGCATTTATTTTCGACCGGTGCAAGTTAGTAATCGGTGTGTTATGTGTGTTTTGATAAAAAGGTGGTGGTTTTATATTTATATTCATATAAATATAAGTGTAAATCTTTATTCCATGCTCATGTAGATCATTCATTGTTGACATAAAATATTGACTTTAAGTTTGGTATTTGATGTTGATATTGTATCGTAATTTGTGAAATATGGTCGGCGTTCTTGACGACTCGCATCGGTTAAATCACCAATGCTCGATGGTTCGATGAAATATAGTGAAATATTAAGTCGTAATAGACATTAATGCCATAGAATTTTTAAGGTTCATATAAAATACCGTGAAATGGTTCATGTTGTGACGATTCTAATTTGATTATTATAATATCATTGCATCATTTCTTATTTTATATCTTAAACTAAGTTAAGCACGTATCATGTAAAATAATAGAATCAATAAAATATATTGGATTTTCAGAAATGTTACAGGAAAAAACCAGGTTGAACCCGGATTATGGTGTGGAGGGGACAAACCGGCTTAAACTCTACAGGTTGAATCAGGTTGGACATGGGTTGGGGAGCTACCGGGTTGGGTTGGGGTCGAGTCGGGTAACCAGGTTGGATGTGCACCACTAGTGGCAGCCATGATGATGAGGACGGCAACAACTCATGACTAACTTGCAAGGTGCACATTTTTTGTCCATATCAATTTGGGCCATGTTTGGGATTGCTTTTTTTATTGAAAAGGGACTTTTGACAAAAAAACTTAATAACTTATGACTTTTCAAAAGGAGCTTTTAAAAAAGTGTTTGATTAGCATATAAACTAAAATGTTGTAAAATGACAAGAAAAGACATACTTTTAAAAACGATGGGAGTTGTTAATAGGAGGTAGAGAGGGGTATAATAGAAAATTGGATCATAAGTAGTTTTCAAAAGTCAAATAAGTAATCCACTACTTAGGGGTTGTTTGATTACGCTGATCCAGTAAGATCTGACTGAGTCAGAAGCTGACACAGTTAGAAGTTCTGACTGAGTTTGCATCTGACTGAAACTTGGCTGTTTGATTCAGTATCTGACTGTACTCTCCTGAGTGATAAAAATAACCGTATTGCTTGTACGTGAGTCTGCATACCCTTATACCATTTCCCTCTATAAACCCAACAAATGGTGTGAATACTGAATACACATACAATCACCCCTCAAATGACTTCACCGGAAAACCACCACTACTATCGCTACCACCACCACCTCCCCCTCCACCTCCTCCTCCACATCTCCACCACTACCTCCACAATCGCCTCCGATAACCTCAAATCCCTTTTCACAACCCTAGTTTCTCAATCCTCCACCACCAATTTCTTCAAAACCACCAGCAGCAGAGGGAAGCGGGTGGAGGGGACCGGTGAAGAGGAGAGGGTGGAGGGGGTCGTGCAGGCGAAGGGGAGACCGCGGAGGAGGGGGTCGCACAGGCGAAGGGGAGACCGCCGAGGAGTAGGTTGCGCACGCGAAGGGGAGACCGCCGAGGAGGGGGTCGCGCACGCGAAGGGGAGACTGGCGGAGATGGGATGCGACGGGTGGAGGGATCGGCGCAGGGGAAGAAGCGGTGGTGTAGGCAAAGGGGGCTGCAGGTTTTGGGTCAACATTTGAAAATTTCTGGTCTGGGTCAGATGTTTTGACATGAACAGCTCGAGTATTATGCACATCAAACAGGCTGACCGGCTGACCGAGTCGACCAGTCAGCTGGGTCAGCCGAAATCAAACACCCCCTTACTTTTTAAAACCTTCTTTTTACCCTATATAAAAAGACAATTTTAAAAGTTTTTTTGGGTTTGGCAAACACTTTTTTGATTTATTAACTTCTCAAAAGTTAATAAGTCAAAAGTTGAGGGAAAATAAACTATCCCAAACATGCACTTGATGTAAAGGTTAGTGTTACTTCTTACATATTGATCAAATTTTCTAAGTGCCTATTATAGAAAAACCTACAAAGGAATGAAGGTCGTATTAATATTTAAGCAAGAATGTAGGTTAATGCAGGACCGGTGAAGGGTGGTCACTTACAACACAACAACACAAAGAGGAGATTAACCAAACTTTAATCAAACAGTAAACTGGATTAACCACAATAATGATACTAAGAACATGAGTTATGAGTAAGAGACAGAACAAGAGAACACAAGAGATTGGGTTTCAAGGATGCTGTATATTGCTTTCTTAAGTTCTATTACAAGTGTTACGAAGCATAAAGAAAGATACTAGAACATGGAATACTTATACTACAACCTACAGCTGGCTATACTTTGAAAGCCAGCTGGATACTATTGACTAGACACAAACAAAATCAATTGTAGAATCAAAAGGCATATCTGCCTTTTGACTTGTGACTATGACATGCCATAGCTCACATCCTAATATATTACAAAAAGGATAAAAGTACATAAAGTAGAAAGCATGGACTCAAGACCTCAATGTACAGTTACCAAAAGCATGGACCTTTCACCAACTCATGTAAGTTGGTGACTTTATAGAGTTGCAGCGGAAAGGTGGTCCAACTTTACGGTAAAGTACATCGGATAAAGGCATATCTCTAAAAGTCTTTGAAAGAAATCTGTCTTCACTATTTGGCTTCGGAAGACTTTGTCTCTGAAGCTTCGGAAGACTTCACTTTTGGCTTCGGAAGATATTGGTCTTGGCTTCGGAATATTTTACACTTAGAATATTTCTAGTGCATGGTGTAAAACTTCCGAAGCAATTCTACTTCAGTTCTTTAGTGCATTGTTTACAGAGAGACTTTGGATGTTTTGTGTTGCATCAGACTTATAGGAATCCTTAAAAACTCCCCATAGGCTAATGCTACCAAAACATTTAGAAGATCTTTAGATGTTAGTAGTCTTCAGCACAATGATGACCATACCCTTCTTCATTTGATGGTCAGGATCATTCAGACTCTCATAGTATCTTCTCATTTCAAAGCGATCATGCAGAGGTAAGTTGATTATGTCTTGCCATGAATAGACATTCTCAACACCTTGATCTCTGATTACATGCTATCTTTCTGGATTTGTAGAGAAGGTCCAGGATAAGATGGGTGTCTCAGCTGCAAGAGGAGCCACTTGTATTGGAGTTGATTAGGCTGCCTCTTCATGCACTTCCTCAGGTTGATCTGACTCAGTCTGAGGTGTAGAGGTAGATGATTTAGGCTTCTTCTTAGACTTTGGTTTAGAAGCCATCCTCTTCTTCCTCTTAGAGGACTTTAACTGAGAAGACTGGTCTGCAGCATCTTATTGATCATCCTTGTCTTTCTTAGTTGGGTGTTCCTCCCTCACAGGTTCAGAAGGAGAGGGAGTTTGACCCTACTATAGATCAGAAGATGAAGCTTGCTGAGGCTCAGTAGGAGGTCCGGGTTGTGTTGTCTCAGGTTGTTCAACCTTAACCTCCACTTCAGGTGGGACTTGACTTGGAAGAGAGTGTAAGTCAATCAGCTCTCCACTCTTGATCTTCTGCTTGATTACCTTGATATGCTCATCTATTGTGGATAGAGACATAGGGCCAAGTCTCCTTTTGGAGAATCCATACAGCTTCAAGAAGCTCATGATCCTTTGTCTGTCAGCAGACTTCTTCATACTCTTTTGGATGATGGCTCTTGACTTTGCAGCCTCTTCCCTCATCTTTCTCTTTGTAGCTTTTTGTTCTTTGAGCACTTGAAGTTCAAGCTGTTTGAGATACTCAAACTCAATGTACTCAAAGGACAAAGGAAGGAGTGCAGATGCCTGGTAGAGACCTATGGCACTCAGGTAGTTGATCATGTTTTGTCTGTATGTTTTTTTGTCTACCTGAGGTTCTTGTGTTGAAGCCATAGTCTCCTGCACAGGAATTTCTTGAACTGGGGAGAGAGTAGGAGCATGCTTGTAGAGTCTTTTTTGTCTCTTCTCCTCTTTGAATTGGAGAAGTAACCTTGCATCCTCTTTTTCTTTCATCTCTCTTGACACTTCCATGTCAGCCAGTTCATTTAGTTGTTCTAAGGGGAGAGAAATAATTTCATCTATGTCATAGTTCCTGGTCTGCAGGTAAGTAATCCTGACTGCCCTCAACTCATCATCTTGAGTATTTGGTCTGGGGGCAGCCCTGATTGCAGCTTGCATAAAACCTGAAGACCCAGAGGAACTTTCTCCCCTTAGCTTCCTCTTCCTCTCTCTCTCCTCCTCAATTTCCTCAGGAGTCAAAATCCTTTTCCCTTTGTCACCCACAGACCTTTGTGACTCAGGGTGGATAGAGGTTTGGCCTTCATTGCTTGGTGTAGCATCCATGCTCTGGCCAGATAGAGGTTGTGAGACACCTTCACCAGCAGGTGTTTCACTGAGGGAATGAATTTCTAAAGCAGTTGTTGGTGTGACAAGGCTCTCAGGCTCTATCACTGGGCCTTCAGTCAAGGTTTTCCCTTTGAAGCTAATCTCAGGGTCTGCCTCAGCATCCAGTTGACCAATGACATTACCTGATTGCCTTTGTCTCCTTCTTAGGCTGAACTCTCCAGTAATTCTGTCTTGAATTCTGAGTGCCAACCTGTCAGCTTGTCTTGATTTGCTTGGATTGACAAGTGGCATGTTGACCAGATCAAGACCTTCATAGTAGTTCAAGGTTTGAAAATCAAATACTTCTTGTTGCCCTTGAACTCTGTGAAGAATAAGGGCTCTTCTATCAGCATCATACCTCCACCCAATTATGTAGTTTGAAGTTCCTTGAGGTGGAGATGACATAGCCCTTGGTATACCTTCCTCAAAGAGACTCCTGATGATAGAGTCTATAGAGTCTACATTAATGTGAACTTAAGGAAGTTGCTGAGTATGCACAATTTCAAGTGAGGATGGTGAATCCTCAATGTTCATACTCTCTGAAGAGCTCCCAGGTTCTGTGTCTGTGATGACTTTCTCCCCCTTTTTGGTAGCATCACCCTCTTGCATAGGTGAGCTAGAGGTTAGGTCAACCACATTCACAAGTTCTTGTGTTCCTGGTTGAACTCTTCTTAAAGGTCTCCCAGCTAGTTTTTCCCTGAGATAAGATATCTCAAGTTGCTGATCATTGACCCTGTTTTGAAGGGTAGTCACCTGAGATTCAAGGTGACTAACCTTAAAGACTAAATAGGAGCATGTTTTTGACAGTTTTTGCACATTTAGTCTCAGATTCCCCTCTTCTTCATTAGAAGAATCATTGGGGGATGAGATGATTGGACCAAAGTCCTCTCTCTCACCACCAGCTTCAGGTTCTTGGCTGCTAGATTTCCTCTGCTCATTGACATTCTCAGTTGAGATGTCAATGGGCCGAGTTGCCATGGTTGAGGTCTTAATAATGTAATCACTTGCAAAAATAAGAGCCTCTTCCATATGGATATCCAGAACAGGTTCAAAAGTATCCACCTCAGTTATAGGTGACTGATGTGGGCTAGACTGAGGAGACTCAGGAGTACTCATCTCTCTTTGAGTAGGGGAAGAGAAGAGAGACTCATGGTACTCACTGAAACCTAAGTCTTCATCAGTATAGAATGAAAGGTTGGGAATGGGTTTATTTAGATCTAAAGGCTGGGGATGGTAACTGTCCCTTCAAGGTTGTTCACTTGAGTGTTGAGACTTAGAGTGAAGGCTTAAGGCAGTTGGGCTTGTGAACTCATTAGGGTGAGCATGAGGAACCTCAGCCCTGATAGTTGAAGAGATGGGAGTGGTCTACTCCTCAGGGGAAGTGGGAGCTCTAGTGTCCACTTCCTCCTGTAAAGGTGAGTATATGGGGACCTGCACAGACTCAATAGCTTGAGCAGGGGTTCGTTTAGATTTTCTTTGGTAGGTAAGGGTTACTTTAGGCCTTTTTAGTGGTAGAGAGGTAGAAGGTGTGGGTTCAACACTAGCTTGTGTTTCTAGGTTGTCACCTTGAGCAATGAGCTCTAACATTTTGGGGACAAGGGCTGTTTCTACCCCTGAGAAGCCGACAGTTGGCTTCGTCATTATTTTAAAGATGTCGGGCTTCATCTGTCCCAATCTAAGAATATTATCTGTTTCCCTCAACTGTGAGCCCAGTTCACAGTTGAGAATGTGTTGAACATATGTAGAAAACATATAATACTCTAAGGAGTCCAAGTTAGCAAGCAAATTGGTATAGACAAATTGAGAGTACCCGGACTTGACCCCTTGAACCATTCCATGCACTATGAAGGAGAGATCCTCAAGAATCTGGTCCCACCCTCCATGCTTGTTTGACAAGCTGTGGATAACCACATGGAATAGGTATTTCCACTGGGATGAGACCTTCCCTTTTCTAAAGGTCTTTACAGAGAAATCTCTCTCATAGTCCATCTTCTCAAAGGAATGATTGACAGCTTCCTTTGGGAAGGACAACTCACCTTCTTCATCATCCAGCTGCAAATAAGAATCAGTCATGTTGAATCTCTTGAGTATGTCCTGAATATACTTTGACTGACTTATGAAGATACCATCTTCAACTTGCTTCACCTGAATTCCCAGAAAGAAATTAAGTTCTCCCATTGCACTCATTTCAAATATGTATTTCATCTGCTTCTCAAAGTCTTTGCAGAGCTTTAGATTAGTTGAACCAAAGATGATGTCATCTACATACACTTGAACTAGCAATAAGTCATTTCCCTGTCCTTTGATGAAGAGAGTTCCATCTATAGTACTTCTCCTGTATCCATGTTTACAAAGATACTCAGACAATGTCTCGTACCACTTCCTGGGTGCCTGATGCAACCCGTAAAGAGCTTTGTCAAGCTTGCAGACATAATCAGGATGATCAGGGTCTACAAAACCAGGTGGCTGTTTGACATACACCTCTTCATCAATCACTTCATACAGAAAAGCACTCTTCACATCAAGTTGAAAGACCTTGAAGTTCTTGGATGCAGCAAATTCCAGGAATATCCTAACAGCTTCTAATCTTGCTACAGGAGCAAAGACATCAGTGTAGTCAATCCCTTCTTCTTGAGTGTATCGTTGAACAACTAGTCTAGCCTTGTTCTTGATGATAATGCCTCTATCATCCTTCTTATTCCTAAACACCCATTTGGTTCCAATGGTAGTCTTCCCATGAGGAAGAGGACAAAGGTTCCAAACTTTTTGCCTTTTGAATTGAAGCAACTCTTGTTGCATAGCTTCAACCCAACTTCCATCCTTTAGAGCCTCATCAACTTTCTTTGGCTCTATCTGGGATAAGAAACGAGAGTGAAGACAAACATTTGCTTCATGGGTTTGTCCTCTTGTTCTTACCCCTGTGACAACATCTCCAATGATGTTTGTGGTGGGGTGAGACTTGTGGATCCTAAGCTGAGGGATCACAGCAAGTTGCTGAGAAAGATCTAAATTTGAGAAATTTAAATCTGGCATAGATGATTCACCCTCCACAGCACTACACTTATCAAGATTGACTTGATCCAATGAGTGTGTGACATCATTGATGTTGTCATCTATGGTGTGGTTATTAGCATTAAGGAATTCTTGATCACTTTCACCATCACCATTGTTGTCTTCCACAATTGAGGTATCTTTATCTGGCTGTGAAGCCTCTGAGCTGGAATTTGAAGGCACCCCAGATGTATCAGCTGAATTTGTCATTGTAGTGCTGATAGAAACCTCATTTGCTGAAGTAGTTCCAACTGGAGCTGAAGATGTATGAGTTGAAGGTCTTCTTAGCTCAAATCTTGGATCAGGATCACCTGTATTTAAATTTTCTACAAATCCTGAAACATTCTCACAAGATTTGTTAAAACAGTTGGTAACTAAATCAAGATTAAATAGCCAATCAGGACCAGAACCAGCCACACAGGGTGTGTGTTCATTGAAAGTCACATTGGTTGACTCCTCAACAATTCTAGTTCTGAGATTGTATACTCTATAAGCCTTAGCCTGGGAAGAATATCCAATGAAGTGTCCATCATCTGATTTCTTAGCAAATTTGGCAATTTGATCTTTGGTATTCAAGATGGTACAAGGACATCCAAATGACTTGAGAAAACCAATGAAAGGTTTTCTCTTGTGCCAAAGTTCATAAGGAGTCTTACCATGTGTCTTAACTAGTAAAACTTCGTTTTGCATATAGCAAACAGTGTTTACTGCCTCTGCCCAGAAGGTGATGGGCAGTTTAGAGTCAGAAAACATAGTTCTTGCAGCTTCAATTAGTGTCCTGTTTCTCCTCTCAGCAACACCATTTTGCTTAGGAGTCCTGGGAGCACTATATTGTCTTGTAATAACTTTTTCATCACAAAATGCATCAAGAATTTGATTCTTGAATTCAGTTCCTTGATCACATCTTATGGTTTTGACCTTGTGATCACTTTGATTCTCAAATTTTAAGATGAAATTCTTCAGAATCTCAGGGGTCTCATCCTTAGTTATAAAAAAGAAAACCCAAGTGAATCTTGTAAAATCATCTGTGATCACCAAACAATAAGAGGTCCTTCCTAGACTCATTACACTGGTGGGGCCAAAGAGATCCATATGTAATAAGTGTAGGGGAGTAGTGATGGAGTTCCTTTCCTTAGGCTTGTGAGATACCTTATGTTGCTTCCCTTTCAGGCATGCAACACATTGATCATCACTTGTAAACTCTTTTTTGGCATTCAAGTTACCAAATCATGTTTAATTAGTTTATTCATGTTTTTAAAGTTTACATGGCACATTCTTTTATGCCATAGGAAAGGCTCATCACTATTGGCTTTAAACAGAAAGCATGAAACTTCTCCAGAGGGAGATGTTTCTTGCAAGTCCATCTTGTACATGTTCCCTTTCCTGGGGGCTCTAAGCAGGATGTGCTCATGAGGAATGACCACTCCAGGCTTGAGAACAATGCACTCATGCTCAGTAAAGAGCATGTTATGACTCTGATCACAAAATTGGGATACACTCAGAAGATTGTACCCAAGCTCCTTGACAAAGTTTACCTTTTCAATGCTGAGCTTACCATTTGTGACCTTGCCCCTTCCAGAAATGTAACCATCTTCATCTCCTCCAAAAGCAACTGGTCCTCTATCAATCCTCTCAAAGTTATGGAGTAGTGACCTATTGCCTGTCATGTGCCTGGAACAGCCACTATCAGTGATCCAGACATTCTTGTTTGTCTTGAGCTGTTCCTGCACAAAGAAAATGATTAGTTACATTTGGAAACCAAGCCTTACTTGTCTTGGGCTCATTAAATATAATTGAAGGTAATGCAACAGTAATAGATCCTATGGTTGTGCTAGAAGGATCTTGAGCTGTTGTTGATGGAGAACTTCAGTCACTTGGTCTTTCTTAGACTTCCACACCACCTTTGGAGTCTTGGACTTGACCTTCAAAACTTCAGAAGCTTTTGGGACTTTGGAAGTTTTGATGACTGAACCTTTGGAAGATTCTGCAGTCACTGCAGCAGACTTCAGTGCTTCGGAAGAATTCCTTTCTTCCGAGACCAACTTCTCTTCCGAAGGTAATTTTCCATTTGCCTTCTTCTTTGATTGGAGCTTCCGAAGGAAACACACTTTCCTTCTGAAGCTTGAATCTTCTTGAAACTCTTTGAAGTCTTTGTCTTGGTCATATTGACAGTACTTTTAGGATTGTATGGACAATCCTTAGCAATGTGAGAGGTACTTTCACACATGACACACAACATTTTCTTCTTCAAAAGAGTCTTCTTATGAGAACAAGACTGTCTTTGGTCACATCCCTTCTCCACCTTTATCTTTGTAGATACTGAGATAGTTCTTATGGGCTGGGAACTGTTCTTGGAGTTTGATGGTCCAGGCTGTGCAGCAGTGGTACACAGCAGATCAGTCTTCTTCTTGGTACTGTGATGATTTGAACAAGAACCAGAACTCTTAGCTGAAGAGTTTTGATTGATGTCTTTAGTCTTTACTACTTCAAACCCTGCAGAGATAAAAACTTGTTTCTGCTTAGAATCAAAAGTAGCCTTGATCTCTTGAGCCTTCTTTGCTTTTCTTTTGCTCTTCTTGATCAAGTTCTTTCTCATTGACTTGGTCATCAGAGTAATCTTCTTCTCCTCAGAAGGATAGTGGCCCTTCATAGAATCCTCCTCTTCACTCTTCTCAGAGGAATTCTTCACTATCTCTTCTTCATCCTCTTCACTTATAGGATCTATGAGAGGAAGCTCATCTTCACAAGTTTCACACCTAGGAGATCTTACAGACAAGATTGTGTGTGGAGGAGCTATCTCATTGGATCCCAGTCCCTGTCTATTTTGATAACACACCTTGTTGTGCAGGGATGAGGATATCATGTTCTTGAAGGTCTCTTCTTCAAGAACACTCTTTTCTGCCCTGGCTTTGCTGATCACAAGCTCAGCCTGGCACTCAGTCAGCTTGGTTATGAGATCTTTGATTTGAGTCCTAAAATCTGTATGCTCATGTTTTAGAACTGAACTGGTTTTCTCTAAGTCCTCTATCTTTAGTTTATAATCATTTTTAGACTTTCTAAAATCAGATTTTAAAATGTTTAAGGACTCAAGATCAGATCTCATTTCCAAGTTATAGGACCTGTATCTATTAACTTTAGCAATGCATTCAGGAGTATAGAGATGTTCCAATACCTTGGCTTCATCATGATCTGCCATTAGTGCTTGGTTTGGAGAAGTATCTTCCACCTGAAAGCTCCAGTCAAAGCCTCATTCTTCAACAACAACAACAGCTTGTTGTTTTGACTTTTCATTCTGAGGGGCTTTCTCAGTGTAGTTTGGTCGGGTTTGTGCTTGGCCACCATTTGTTTTAGGTGCCTTACACACTCTATCAAAGTGGCCCATCAGGTTACAATTATAACACTTGACTTTGCTTTTATCCAAGCCAAACTTTTCACTGGTTGCATTGCTTGGAAACCTCCTTCCAGTTCTCTTGTAGAACTTCTTGGCTCTATGAGTGAGAAGAGCCATCTGCTGGACTATTTCCATATATTCCAGATCATCTGGATGGATACAATCCAGGTCTTCAAGAGTGAAAAGAGAGTTGCCACAACTTTCATCAGAAGACATAAAGGCTTGAGAAGAGCTTGTCTCTTGGAATGGGCTTCCTTGAGTGTAGTTCTTCCTGGGTGTCTCTGGGAAGGTGATGAAAGGACCTTTTGGTGAATTGTTAGGGTAGCTTATGAGATGATGTTGGGGTTCTATGTTATCCCTTTCAACCACATGCAGGGCTGAACCCAATTGATTGTTGGAGTTGCCAGATGAACCTTGCATGTTCATCTCCATCTGGTAGCCACTGAGAATCCCATATAACTCTGTCAGAGTAAGAGTTTTGAGATTTTCAGTCCTCTTGATCACCACACAATAGTGTGTCCATTGCCTAGGAAGTGAGGACATGAACTTCCTTACAATGTCTCTGTTTTCAAGAGGAACTCCTCTACCCACAAGGGTATCCACTATCTCAACATACCTGAAGTATTGCTGAGTCATGGTTTCACCTGTTTTGAAGGTGAAGTTTTCAAACTGCTGCTTCAGGAGATCCTTCTTGTTCTCCTTGGCTTCAGATGAGCCTTCATACATCACTTTTAGTGCATCCCACAGCTTGTTTAGCTGTTTTGCACTTCTTGAAACCTCTGTACACAGAGTTTGGAAGGACAGCTTGAAGAGCAGTCATGGCTTTTCTGTCAATCTCTACTAGTTTCCTATCTTCATCAGAGTAGTTAGCCACATCTTTGGGGATCATACCAGCACCAGTAGCAGAACGAGTGCTGGGTATGAAAGGTCAATTTTCAACAGACTCCCACATTCTTGAGTCTAGAGACCTGATGAAACCTTCCATTCTCATACACCAGGTATCAAAGTCATCAAGAGTGATCAGTGGGGACTTGTTCATGGTTCCAGTTTCCATATCAGTCTTTGAAATGGCTGCCATTTGAAAGTTTAGTATTTGTGTGTATGAGGGATCTTAAGATGGTGAGATCTTATATCAAGAGCCTGAAATGCTCTGATACCAAATGCAGGACCGGTGAAGGGTGGTCACTTACAACACAACAACACAAAGAGGAGATTAACCAAACTTAATCAAACAGTAAACTGGATTAACCACAATAATGATACTAAGAACACGAGTAATGAGTAAGAGACAGAACAAGAGAACACAAGAGATTGGGTTTCAAGGATGCAGTATATTGCTTTCTCAAGTTCTATTACAAGTGTTACGAAGCATAAAGAAAGATACTAGAACATGGAATACTTATACTACAAGCTACAGCCGGCTATACTTTGAAAGCCAGCTGGATACAATTGACTAGACACAAACAAAATCAATTGTAGAATCAAAAGGCATATCTGCCTTTTGACTTGTGACTATGACATGCCATAGCTCACATCCTAATATATTACATAAGTGATAAAAGTATATAAAGTAGAAAGCATGGACTCAAGACCTCAATGTACAGTTACCAAAAGCATGGACCTTTCACCAACTCATGTAAGTTGGTGACTTTAGAGAGTTGCAGCTGAAAGGTGGTCCAGCTTTATGGTAAAGTACATCGGATAAAGGCATATCTCTAAAAGTCTATGGAAGAAATCTGTCTTCACTATTTGGCTTCGGAAGACTTTGTGTCTGAAGCTTCGGAAGACTTCACTTTTGGCTTCGGAAGATATTGGTCTTGGCTTCGGAAGATTTTACACTTAGAATATTTCTAGTGCATGGTGTAAAACTTCCGAAGCAATTCTATTTCAATTCTTTAGTGCATTGCTTGCAGAGAGACTTTGCATGTTTTGTGTTGCATCAGACTTATAGGAATCCTTACAGTTAAGACTCTTTTGGTTTGCAGTTGCCTAGATGGTTTGGTTGTCAATTTGCCACTCTTTATTCTTTCAAAGCCAAAATAAGGGTTCCTAACATCAACATCCCATTATAATGTCTATGGCGCCAAAGGCCCACGCACACTATTATGATCAAGTTAACATGCCATATGAGAAGTATCAAGAATCGACAAGTTTATATATACAAAAATAAGATTTGTGTACATAGTGATAGATGTCTATTTTTTAAAGGATAAGGTAAAAGAAGAGAAAAAAAAGATTCTTTAAGATGTAGAATAGGGTTCTATCTTATAAGAAGGCTTAGTGGCAGGTCTAGAGTAGCCATAATCATTTGATTGAACCCAAATAAAAGTATCGTCTATAAGTGATAAATACAAGACCATATGTTATACTTGTTGGATATTAGATGTCCGATTATTGATAATACAAATGGTGTTATCGAGGTACGATTCAAATAGTTACACTTTGAACAACAACAAAATAATAACGTTTAAAAGTTACACGTTATAGTTCACGAAACACGACACTAAATAATGATGTTTGATTATTTAGTGAGCATATAATCAAGGGTTCATCGTTCGGTGAAATAATTAATAGAAATAGTTTAAACGGTTTAATGATTAAACGATTATAGGTTTATTTATTCAAATTTAATTAAACCATAAATTAAATATTAATTATCAAAAGAGATTACATGTTAATTACTCGGGGTTTAAAATGTAGATAGTTTTAATATAAATAAGGGATTAGATTTAAACTTAAGGACACCTATTGAAAAAGCCTGACCCTAATATCTACCCCAAGCCGTCGACCCCCTTGGGATCTCATGGTTGCGACCTCACAACCACCACCATAATCCATCGTCACCTCCCTACACCGTTGTCGCAGTTTCCGGATTGATTTGTTGCGTGTTGCAGTTGTTGCAAGCCTTATTTGATTTGGTGATCTGGTTAACTAGTGAAACCATTGTTGAATCCAAAATGTGAAGCTATGGTTTGATCATTATAGGGAAAAGCTTTAACACATTATGGTTGTGATTGTATTGTTGTCCGCTTGCATTCTATAAGCAGAGTTTTCTTTTATGAAGAAGAAGCACGCATATCTTTTCTCTATGCTTGGCTTGTGGAATAGATCATTGCATTTTTTAGTACTAAGAGCTAGCGATGACTTGTCAACCCAATCAAGATCGATCGCTTTCAAGTGAAAGATGTTTTCAATTCCCTCCTGAAATAAATTGGAAAGAAGAAAGAATGCGTAACACTTTCAATGCCTTTTTGCTAGTAAGATCCATACAAAAACAAGTGTGTCTTACTGTAACAGGAATAGACAGAAACGATGTGTAATTGAATGCCTAATTGGGGGTATATTAAATTATTAATCGTGTAGTGTTTCCGTTGTAAATATGATAAAGATTCGATTTTTTTACTAAAAGTTAATGGTTATAATTGTTAAAATTAATACACGATATCCAACAATACCACCATGAGTGTTGTTCGTGAGTGACATGTAAGTGGCTTATAGGCATGGAACCTCGTAGTAGGCTGGACCAACATCCAACCATTACATGTCACTCCACTCCCTTGACATTGGAAGGGGCGTGAGGTGAAGGCGTGAGCCTGCTCATGAGCTTGGGGGCAAGGAAAAAAAGTTGTTGATGCATGGCTCATTAGGGCAAGGAAAAGAGCCATTGGCTCCATTGAATGAAAAAAAAAAAAAGATTAGAAAAATCCTTATAAATAATTAATGATAATGATTAATTAACAATTACAAAAATTAGTCACACTCACCAAGCCATATTACATGTTTAGTGAGTGTGACCACATTTACTGTGTACGTGACGCTTACTTGGCTACACTTTCTCTCACAATACATAACCACATTTGCATCAAAGAGTTTCATAATATTAATCCATACATGATACATGGTAAGGGTGTTCAACTCTTCGGTTAATGGTTTATTCGATTTATTTGGTTATTGAATGTTTTTAGCCTATAATTTGTTAACCAAACCGAACTAAACTGAAAACATGTCTAAACGAAACAAATTCAACCAATTAAATTGAATTTATAACTCAGTTATGGTTGAGTATGGAAACCAAAATAAACGAAAAGTTAACCAAAAACCAAAAATATATGTTTTTTTTTGTGACAAAACTTGCACACAAAACTTCAACATTAGGAGCCGGCGATGTTCTTGACATCTTTCTTCTCTTCCACCTCAGTCTTCCCTTCTTCACATCAATGTTCATGAGAGCCAACGAACACCATTAAATGACAGCATTAAATAACGAAATTTATTACTCCATGAAACTATGAAACTTTACCTTTTAGATATTTAACTTAAGGTACTAATAATCCTTAGTCTAACTGGTTAAGATGAGCTACCCATGACATGTAAATAAAGAGAGATCATAGGTTCAAGTCTCACTTTGAGCAAAAATACTTAGGGAGTTTTCTCAGCAATGAGTTTCCTCCTGAGGGGGTTAAAGGTGCGGTCCCGACTGGAAAACGAATAGATGGACCCGATTAAAATAACACCTATCATCCGAAGCAGAGTCGTACATTTGCCGTTAAAAAAAATATTTAACTTCAGATAACCTTTTATATATATATCAAAAGCTTTCAGTGACGATGGGAGAAGAAAATGTGACCATGTAAAATTGAGGGGCAAATAAAATAATCAATATAATCTTCAAACTCACTTTGTTCAAGTCCAAATTCACAAAAATAAATAATATTTGTATGAAAGTTTCTATGCTTTAGGTGAGGTCGTCGCTTGAAGTTTCTAAGGAAATTGCTTATTTGACCACACACTATTAAGTATTAATAATATCATTTCATCATAATACTCAGGCATCCTCTGTTCCACAAGATCTTCAGTTCCCCCATTGTATGTTCTATTGTTCTTCATCTTCATAATTCTTTTGTCTTTTCATACAGTTTCAATTTCATGTAAATTATTATCCACAAATTACAACAGATTTTCTGATATTCTCACCTGTTCATGCTTAATTCTATGTAAGTTTTGTTGATTCAACAAATCTTCGATTAGGGTTTGCTATATCTTAACTTCCTAAATGAGTTATATGAAATCAAATCTTTATCTTACTAATATAATAAAGATTATCTCAATTGGACACTTTTGCACAATTTTAGAGCATCAAAATTTTCATTTTCCCACTTAAATTATTTTCATCATTTTTATGATAAATAGTAATTAATACAGTAATTTTATTCAGGCTTTTATTACTACTGTTTCAATTTTTGTTTAATCAAAAAATTCATTGTTTATTCAAAAAATTCATTTTTTCTTAATTAGTTTCTCATTTGCAAATAGAAATGTACTATATATATCAAATCTACTGTACTTGTTTTATGTATAATAAGTTATTTCAGTATTTAGAAGTATATAGTGATTTATATTTTGTATTTTTATTATCCAACCCATATAATATATGAGTTTTTAAGACCAGTTTGAGTATAATTTAAGGGTTTTGTGTAGTTGTAACAAGCTATTGTTGATTATTAGGTTCTGATTGTTTGGGTTCTAACTCGTATTTGAAGAAATTGCCTATAACCCTCGCTAAACATGTAAAATTTCATTTTTCCTTAGAACATGAAGTTTTCAATTCATAGGTTAGAATACTCTTCGAGCATGATTCTATTTATCTAATAATATTTTTGTGTTGTTTTAAAATTCACGGGTTTATTGTTCAGAGATCACAATGTTAAAAGTTATAATTTTGTTGATTAGAGATCACAATATTTATATAAGTCAACCTTAATATTATAAGAAGTTTAAATAAAATTTAATTCTAATATCAAATTTATTAAGATTTTCATAATTTGCTATTGAACTGTTTACATTTACGTGTGTTGAATATGTCATTTGTGTGATTGAATTGATTGCATTTTATCGTGTCAAATATGACTTTTCGTGTAACCCGTTTGTTGAAGATGTTTGTGTCAAGATGTAAAAAAAAGTGACATGTTTAATAAAGCATATCATGTTTGGTTCAGTTACTTCAGTAGGTATGTTATTTTGGACACAACCCGTTTAATACAACATGGCACGTTGAGTTAGGTCTTTGGTTTCATTGTTTTCAAAATCCCTATTCAATCTAGGTTCCTGTTTCATTCTTGTGGGTTCATTTTTATTGATTTTGTTCTTTACAGGTTTCATATTTCCCAACATAAACCTTTAACCTTCTTGTTGAATGGCACCGAGCATCAAACATGTAATCATTGAATTTTTTTTGATGCTTACATGCTTCACATTCACCAACGGTGCTGATAGCGATATCAGTTGCCTAAAAGCCCTTAAAGATTCATTGGAAGATCCCAAAAACGTGTTATCTACATGGGATTTTAGTAATATTACTCAAGGATACATTTGTAGATTCATTGGCGTCGTATGTTGGAACCAAAATGAGAACAGGGTTATAAACATCAAGCTCGCAAACTTAGGACTCAAGGGCATGTTGCCCGTTGGGCTTGCAAACTGTACCTCAATGACAGGATTAGACCTTTCAGGAAACCATTTGTTTGGAAATCTTCCAAACAACATATCCAAGATGTTACCTTATATGACATCTCTTGATCTATCCTCAAACAATTTCTCGGGTCCGATTCCTCAAGACCTTGCAAACTGTTTATTCCTTAATGTCCTCAAACTCGATAACAATCGGTTTTCTGGTCAGATTCCTGTAGCGTTAGGGCAACTTACTCGAATTCGAGTGTTTAATGTTGCAAACAATAGCTTGTATGGACAGGTTCCAGTTTTTAAAAATGCCAACATATCAGTAGAGAGTTATGCAGGTAACCCAGGGTTATGTGGGGGTCCTTTGCCTTGTTGTCAAGGACCCACCAATCAATACTAATATATTAATATGTTCAGGGGTAGATCCACATACACTCGTAACATATGACACTAGTTCAGTAAATAGTTTGAGTCATATAGTATCTGATACTTATGTTTAAGTGTTAAAGGTAGTTTGTGTGTCTTCCTTTTGTTTGTACTTATAGAAAATATGAATCAAGATTAATGATGTCACGATAAGTTGCGCTATATGTAATAAAGAGTTATATAAGTTTGTTGTCTTATTAAAATAGTTATGTATCAAACATTTCTGTGTATAAATATATTAATGTGTTCTTGATATTATAGCCAAAACAAACTTCAAAATGTATGCATACAAAATGCAATGGCGGAATTTACTATATTAAATCCTATAAATCTACAAATCCAATGCATTTATCTCAGATTTTTAACAAGTTTCAACTCAACAAGATGAGTTCATCCCAAAAACAGCCTCATGTTCTCGTCATTTCATACCCCGCTCAAGGCCATGTTAACCCGATGCTCGAGTTCTGCAAACGCTTGGACGCAAAAGGCATCAAAACAACATTCGCAACAACCTTTTCCTTCACAAAATCTGTCACCATTGACAAAAACACCATGATCACCTTCGAAACATTCTCTGATGGGTTCGACAACAATGGCCCTGATCAAATCGTGCCACCGGATGTTTACTTTCCAAAGCTTCGGGAAGTGGGACCAAAGTCGTTATCTGATCTTGTTCTACGACTACAACGTCTTGATGCCCTTATTTATGACGGGTTTTTGCCGTGGGGTCTCGATGTCGCAAAAAGATTCGGGTTGATCGCAGCTGCCTTCTTTACTCAAACTTGTGCTGTAAATAGTGTTTATTATCATGTCAATAGAAAGCTTCTTACCATCCCATTGGCGGGTTCGGTAGTTTCACTTCCAGGATTACCGCAGCTCAAGAACCATGAGACTCCTTCATTTGTGCACAGATTCGGCTTATTTCCAGCTGTTTGTGATCTACTTTTTAGCCAGTTTACCAACATTGATCAGGCAGATTGGGTGTTTTTCAACTCGTTTTACAAATTGGAGGAAGAGGTATGCATTGTTTTCTAAAAAGCAATTACTTACAATGTCAAAGTAGCAAAATCAGCAAGTCAGATCAAGTTCTTTGTACAAATAAAAAAAGAACGGATCAGGTAGGGTTGACACAAAACACTTTTCTCATAAGTTTCCAACTATTTTTAAGTTGAGGCGCTTATAAGTATCAAAAATACATTTCTAGTGAATTTTGATTGATTTGACTTTTTCTGTTCGACCCAATAGAGATACAATATACGTTTTTATCTTTGATCGTCGTTTGTGTAGGTGGTTGATTGGATGGCAAAGCTGTGGCGCGTTAGAACGGTTGGCCCAACACTTCCATCAATGTACCTTGACAAGCGTTTGTTAGATGATAAAGACTACATAATCAATCTGTTTAACCCGAAGAGTATCGAATGCATGAACTGGCTAAACGGGAAGCCAAAAGGGTCGGTTGTTTACTTATCGTTTGGGAGCATGACACAGCCTGGACTGGAGCAAATGAAAGAAATAGCATGTGGTTTGACCGAAGGTGGGTTCAACTTCTTGTGGGTGGTCAAGTCTTGTGAGGAGGACAAGCTTTATGAAGAGTTTGTCAATGGTGAGTCAAAGTCAGGATTAGTGGTGAAATGGTGCCCACAGTTGGAAGTGCTGGCTCATGAGTCAATAGGTTGTTTTGTGACACATTGTGGGTTCAACTCGGTTCTTGAAGCGATTGGGTTGGGTGTGCCGATGGTTGCGATGCCTCAATGGTCGGACCAAACCACAAATGCAAAGTATGTGGAGGATGTTTGGGGTGTTGGTGTTCGGGCTAACCCTGATGCTAATGGGTTTGTGAGTAGACAGGTTTTGGATTCGTGCATAAGGGAAGTCATGGAAGGAGAGAAAAGCATTGAAATCAAGAAAAACGCGATGAAATGGAGGGATTTGGCGAAAGAAGCTGTCGGGGAAGGTGGAAGTTCAGACAAGAACATTGATGAATTTGCAGCAGAACTGAAACTACACTTTGATTCGAAATAATTTGCAGTATAACAAAGTTAAAATGACAGATGAGAAAAACAATTAAGACCACATTTACCTTTTCATCTCTTTAGTATGTTGTATGTGCAAGATTGTAATATTGCATATTGGTGAAAATGAACACAAAACAGCTTTTTCATATATTTATCTTCTACATTGGATTTACACTCATTCTCAGACCTTTTTATAATGCATACAAAATTGAAGATTACGTATAATAGGTAGCATGACTCTTTAACAATTAATGATGATGATAACTAATTGCTGACCTGTAACTTTGTAAGATATGTCCTATGCGTCATTAAACCGAAAATTCCATGATTTTCAATCACCTGGGGCGTATGAAAGACTCGAAGCATGTCTATGATACAGAGAAGCTCGTGTTTATCAATTTGTACCTTGAACTAACAGGTGGATTGACCTTCGTGGTACTCTGCAGTTGCTTCCGCCTTTTCTGCACAAAAACCAAATTGTGTGTTTCTTAAATAAACGTCTATGTGAGCATGGACTTTCAGCTCAATGGAATGTAAAACTTACTAATCAGACATTAGAAAAAAATGATGAATTTTCAATGTTTACCCTTTTCGACCGGTTTTGACCCCCACTTCAACACAAACCCGTTTTGGCCAGTTCCGAAATAACAAGTTTGTTATATCTTTTGACATTGAATCTATGGATGGATATACAAAAAACCTCCTAACTTAAAAAGATGAAGTCATGAACCTATTATTTCACAATGCGTGTAGAATATAGAAACCATAATAAAGGTAAAGTCGATGAAAATGAAAAACACTTGAGTACCTCATTCAAATTTGACTCTCATAAGGACCTTGTTAAATACCCAATTGCAACATCTGAGGACAAAAAATAGTCTACACCACATCCCACTTTTAAGCTGCTAACCTTATCACACCAAATTCATCCATCTTTGATCTCTTATACTACAAATAGAACAAAACTGTAAGCCAAAAAGGCAAATAATAATAAGGAGATAACAACCATCACAAACAGCTAAACAAAATATGCATCACTTTAAATGGAAAAAAGTTCATCAAATTTACCTTAGTATGCTGGTGCCTTTGAATGCCATTGAGGTTGTTATCTCCATCAATCTTCCTTTTCTGATTTCATTAAAAGATAATACAAATAATCATGTGACTTAAACATGAGCAAGAATTAGGTTATTACTCACAAGGAAAGAGTGCAATTTTGTAATATTTCTCTAAAGAAGAGTGGTTAATATAAAATATGACGGAAAAATCTAACCTTCTCAAGGGGTTTCTTCAAATCTTCAGCACCAGAGACATGATGACTAATTCTATGATTCTCTTTATCCTTAACCTTATTTTGATCTTTATGACGATGTTTGTGTTTTTTATGTTCTTTATCTTTCTCCCTATCTTTGTCTTTGTGCTTTTTATGCTTCGTTTCCTTGTCCTTCAAGTCACTTTTAGATCTTCCAGCTTGTGTAGGAATCCCTTTCTCCGACTACAAAACACAAGAAAATAACATCTTTTATTACTTATATAATTAAGTAACTATATATTTCAGTACTTTACATGATATATAACATAGGTAAAACAGAACAATGTAATCTATGACATTTCTTATCCACTGCTTCTAAAAAAACAGATATAACATGGTATTCACTTGTAAGACTGAAACTTGAAACGATAAATAGTCAGTTCTCTTACATCTGGAAGGTCAACAGGAGCCGTTTCTCTCAAGTAGAAGGCATCCCTGAGGGAATTAAGGTCAAATGGATGTATGTGTATATTTGTCTCTCTTGGAAAGGATTTATTATCAATAAGCTGATTCAATTGCATCCCTTCACCCTTTCGAATTTCAGTGTCTCCAACAACATTACGAAGGTAATGTGTATCTGAAACTGATGACGGAACCGACTTCTTGCAGAAGAACTCATAGTAAGGATACAAATTGTAGTATTTTATGAGATCCACAGCCCCGGTAAGTTCCTTAGGACCTACATTGCAAATAGCACAAGTTACTTGTGATTTGAAACATAAATCATACAAAAATCCCTGAAAAGACTACTTGAGCTACAAGAAAACTGTATCGAACAAAATGCGTATAAAGCGACTTGCCTTTTCCATACTTCTTGTTTTCAAGATCCATCGGTTCAATGTCGCACGCAAGGATATACCATCATCACCTGAGGATTTATGAAAAGATTCATAATTTATTTGCAGATTAAAGATTCTACTAACTTATGCACCTTCCCTTAAAGATGCACACAACCATTACTTATATCATCAAAAATATAATAGAGACATCCAAAATCAATCCAAGATAATGCATCATAGTACTAGATGATCAATGCAACATCTAACTTAATTCACCGTTAATTCAACCTGAACAACTTTAAACTAACTATCATTCAAATACCAACAAGATCCTTCATTCGTATTCTACCCTAAATTTCACATTGAACAATTAATAACACAAAAGACCCATCTTCAAGTTTCGTGAAAACATCATAAAACGAAAACAAAAAATCAATCAAATCTTCGCGCCTATTACTGCACCTTTCTTACTTCTTTTCTGCAAAAGCTTTGCAATGCGAAGAGGTTACTATACCTGGTACAAATTAGATAATTGTAACTCAAAATCAAAGGGTTTCGGAGTAGTTTCGCACTCAATGGAGCAAATTCGATAGATTAATCGATGTAATTCGTCGAAATCAAAGGGTTTTTGTTTGGTGTGGGTCGCCGTTTGTACCCTTTAACCGAAATAAACCCTAATACCGGTAAAGGGGTGTAGAGAGTTAAAAGACATTGGGTTCCTTATATAGGCGTGTTGGTGAGGAATATTACAAGGGTTTGACATTATAGCCCTCGACTCCACACTCCCACGTAGGAATCCAAGATGGCATAGAAGAATGTGTTAGTGGCTCTTTGAAATTCCTTACTCGATTAGAATGTAGTGACCGGATAAGAGATTGTTTCAAAACTGATCGGGTAACAGGAAAAATATGCATGTGTCAGTGGTGTCGGAACGGGTCAGACGCGAAAAAGTGAGAATCAAAGAAATTGACCGGCCAAAATGTCTGACCGGGTCAGTGGGTCAAACATTTCAACCAGGTCAAAAGCAAATCAAGCAGCCTCTTAGGGATGTTGAGGTAGGTTTTCACGGTTTTTTAAGAAGAACCGTAATCAAACCATTAGTAACGGTTTTTCAAGACTAAAAACCAGAATCGAACCGTTACAAGTAAAAATATTAAATCAAACCGAACTGTTATAACCAGTTTGGTTTCGTGGTTTGGGCTTTTTAAGCCTGTTCGGGTCAAATCCACAAGCGGTCAAAAACAATCCAAAATTGCCTAAAAATAGCCAAAATACAACTGAAAGCCGAACCGTTCACTAAACGGTTGAATTGAGAAATTTTGAAAAGTCAAAATTGAAGACAGGTAGCGGACTATTAATTTCAAAATTTTCATTTAATCTACCTTTTCACAAATCACATATAATTCATATTTCACATTGTCACCTCATAACAAACTTAAACCTTTGATATATATATATATATATATATATATATATATATATACACACACACACACACATACACATACACACGATTCATTCTGATTTTTAACAACCGGTTTTTGGTATAAATCGTAAACCGAATCATTCACTACGGTTTGAAACTTTTGAAACCGACCGACCGAACATTTAAAATATAAACCGGCCGCGAAACCAAAACAATGGCCGGTTTGGGTGGTTTCTCAGTTTTAAACCGGACCATGAACACCCTAGGATGTTTTAGATACCATGCACACAACACAAACTACTTATCTACTTAAAATACGTTAATTAATAATTAACTATCATTTTATTTTTATTTAACATTATCTGGATAGATAGGGGTGTATCCCAAGCTACTTGTATTATCTTTTTTAAATTATTAATAGTCATTCTTTTGTGTTGGTGTATTTGAAAGGCTAGAAACTATAAGTTTTTTAATGGCAAAGACATCTCACTCATAGAAGTATAGGAGTATATCGAAACTTTAAGGTACCTATGGATTGGAAGTAGATCAAGTCTAAAGACAATTCAATGGGATGATTGATGTGTTTTTGATGTAAAAGAGTTTGGTTCATTGGGATTGGGTTGTAATGTCTGTTGTTTCATTTATATAGTCATTGGTGTATGTATTTTTATTTTTAGCTTCTTGCTACATTCTATTTTGTTGAATAAAATTTTCTAGTTGTTCAAAAAAAATTGTCTTCTACCACTCAAAACCACCTACCCACAGGCCCTACCAAAACTATCGATGGTGTTATCAAATTACCCAAACCACCCAAGGGCCCTTGCCTAGGATTTCCTGGGTATCCTTAGCATGGAATGGGCGTTTTCGAAGATTAGGTTCAAATGGGTTTGACAAATACACTATCTCAACTAATATGTCTTTTTTTATCTAACATATATCAACAAAAGATTTTGATTTAAATCTGTGTTAAAGGTGGGGTAAGAGAAGAGGGAGTCATCTTTTCCCTCATTCTTCTTACACTGTCTATTTTCTTCACGTAGCTCTTATTATTACTGAGCTGGATGGACTAGTGTCACTCTCAGGACTCCACTCACGTGAAATGCCTCTACCACACTGCACCACAAACGGGTGGGGTAGTGATGCCATTATGTCGTACTTCACCCACTCTTTCCTCTCTAATAGACAGGTTGAAGATATAATTTATGATAATAGATGCTTTAAGTTTTTGTTGTAATAAATTATGAGATTATTTATGTGTGTATAGCATAACAAAAGAGCTGAACATTCATTAAGCAACTCAAGTTTGTGTTTGTAATTTTAGTGTTATCAACATATGTTTTAGCATATTGGATTAACTTATTGATCGAGAAAATAACGTTAGAGATTAAACGAGTTAAGTGTCATGGGAGTGCGAACTCGATTTAACTCTGAATGTTATTTAGGTTTTGTGTTAACATTAGGCTTAGGTAAATAATTACTTGGGTTTATTTAATTAAAGTTGGACTTCTAAATTAATATTGGGTTATTAATGTTTTGTTAAAATACAAAACCAACGTGCCCATTATTGGTCATAAAAAGAAAGAAAGGGATCGACATTTTTAGGGGGATCTGCATTGTTGTTTCTTTCCTTCTTCTCAATCAAACAGAAAACAAAAGAGGGTTCTTATGGTTATGGCGAAAAGTTTATCACAGATACATCAAAAATTCATCTCCATCTTAGAAGATCTCTGTCTAATCCGATAAATCATTGTGCGAATAACCCGCAAATAGGTTTATCTAATAGTGTTTCAGGAATAAGAGATAATCAAATTGAGTTTGATTGTTTGAAGATTGAACCCAAATCTTGTAACTTTTGGTTTGTTTTACATTCGATTTCTTGTTCGAGACCCACATATTCTACAGTTCGTACACCAAGAGGTTAAAAGTAATCGGTGTTGAAACTTCTATAATTGCTTTAGCTAGAGTTGCAGTCGGAATTTGAACCAAACTCACGCTAATAAGGGCGCGACTCAAGCTTTTATCTATTGTTTCTCGTCCTCGTAATCTATAACCTAAGAGCAAAAAGTTATCCTTTTCTTGGAACCTCCCTCTTCTTCAAGTTCATTTATTTTATATGATCCGATACAAAAATAGTTTGCTTTCATTATGAGCCATAAGAACAAATATTTGTTAGTCTCAGTACTTGTGTAGAAATGATCAACAACAGACTCTACATGCTTGGATTATGTACACATTTATTAACACAACGATCAAATACTTGTTGATCAACTTAAATATTTGTGCGTTGGCTTCTTAAAAGGTTTGCGTCAGTGACTAGTTGTGTTTTGGTTAAATTAACAAGTTTCGATTGTTTTTGTAAAGAGCAAGTGTTTGTTGTGCACATAGAAGAGCTACGCTCTCTATAATTACTACCCGAATCAAAATCTTCCGGTCAAATTCAATTGAGATGAAAGAATAGAGCTTGTGTGTCGTGTAACAAGTTGGTGTACAAATTACAACCTATCGTAGGTAGTACAATATATGAAATTGATAAATGGTCATTTGTAATGAAAGATAAAGATATTGAACATGTAGATAAAGATTTAAAGAGCAAAGCAAAGTTAAATCAAGATATAGACATTCGCAACAAAAAAATAAAAGACAAATAGTTCAAATATCAAAGTCTTATACAAATGTCATTCTATGTAATAAGATTATACAATTTCATAAGTTATAAGTTATTAAGTAATAAAATTATACAATTTCATAAGTTATAATCATTAAATACGGACCAAGGGTCTCAAATCACTAACTCTTATATATCTTTACTTATTCTCTAAGGTGCATGTGCTTCAGTTGTAACTCAAAACCTTAGAAACTTGTCATGGAGAAAGAATATGTCCGAGTAAAATGCCGAGTGCACAAAAATCTCAAAAGAAGATGATACACAAGTCTAACCGGTAAAAAATAATTAGCATCAAATTTGGTTCTTGTTCTTTCTTTATAGCATACAAATGAATAACTTTATTAACATCAGATTGAAATTACAAATATATAACAAGTAATTTGGAAGTAAACACTTTATACAATTAGAGTATTCTCAAAATCTAAAACAAATACACTAGAAATATACATCAGTTTCAAAATTACAATCAAGAAAATGAACAAACTGAAAACAGACACTAATGTGATGAGATAAATTACAATCAAGAAAATGAACAAACTGAAAACAAACACTAAAGTGATGAAATCATCAAGATTTTGGCAGCAAAAACCTTCTTTGAAACATGAAATGAGGCTAAGACAAATTCCTTTCACGCATAAAACTTTCTATCTTCGCTACATCTTCTGGAGTATCTACACCATGAGCATCGTGATCCACTTTTATTACCTGCAAGGATTAAAGAAAAGAAAGCTTACATCATATTTCATTTTTCAAATCTTGTTTTCTTTGGTCTGTGAGAAAACGTTGGCCTTCAAGAGGTTATGGCAGAAACCAGTGGAAGCAGGTTTCAAATATGAGATCTCTACTAAGAGAAGAAATAGGTGCTTACCACAGCACTACTCCTCGAAGGTTTATTTTTCAAATATTTATAAAAAAAACTACACTTTCTTTGGAAAAAAAAAACAGCTTTCAGTACCTTCATCTTGTAACCATTCTCAAGAACTTTAAGTTGTTCCAAATCTTCTTCCAGTTGCAATGGAGTTGGAGTCAGATCCGGATAAATCTTTAGAAATTCTGAATCATAGCTCTAAAAGACAAGATTATGAGATTATTACGCTTGAAAAATGTACCGAATTTATAAACATACATCACGAAAATTCTAATCTATCAGGTACCTGAATACCAAGATGAAGATTATATGGGAATTCAGGATTAACTTTCCCTGACCTGGATAATAAGAACATAAAAAGACATTCAATATCAGGATAACAAATGGAAAATGTTAAGGCGAGCAGAACTCGAAGATAATAGATACACGAACTTGTTAAAAGGGATCAGCCCACGAGAAAAGTAGATCGCATAACCACGATTATCAACCACACATTTGACACGATTCGGGTCAAAAGCATCTTCTGGTTTCAAAGATGTTACTGCAGTGCTGAAAACTGCATCTGGGGTGGTCTGCGAATGGCACAAATCAGTATAATCAAACAATAAATATATAAAAAATATAAAATTTTAAGAATTTGATCAGCATGTGATACCTGCAGAGCTTTGACAATCCCATCAATTATTTCAGGTTCAATAAGAGGTTCATCTCCTTGAATATTAACAACAATATCATACTTCTTGTCAAGCTTTTGAAGTGCTTCACTACACCTTTCGGCTCCTACGATTGACAAACACATATAATATTATCTCCTAATCGACAGATCCTAATAATAAACCTAATCTCATACCATTTCTGCACGATTCTGCAGTCATTATTACATCAGCACCAAACCCGCGACAGCATTCTGCAATCTTTTCATCGTCCGTTGCCACAACTACAGCAACAACAATACTCAATTTAGCTACCAAATTTGAATATAAATCAGTTTTATCACATGGAAAGATTAATTAGAACCTATATAGCTAAGTATTGAGGGATTTCTTAACATAATTACTTGCAAATTGGAAACATATCGTGTATTAAACCTATGAATTCTCAACACAAACTCTATAAAAGAAACAATTCTTTCATACAATGACCCATTTCAAACTGATTTTACAAACATCAAACATTTTATCCCCAAATTCAAAACTAAACTCAAATACTTACCAACACGATCCAATGTTGTCGCCATCTTTGCTCTCTCCCAAGTTCTCTGTTAAAAGCAAATGAAAACCCAAAACTGTGAGCTAACCGATCACCAATTTCGTCACATCTAAGCAATTAGCATCAACTACAATACAGATTTGTTGACATCATACGAAAATGCTCTGAAAATCAACTCAAATTCAGTATCTCAACACTAGAATTAGTCAATTTTACACTAAATTCTAATCAATGAGACCAATAGTTGAATTGTGAACTTAAACCCACTTGGATCATGGGTTTGCCGAGGATCTCAACGAGGGGTTTCCCGTGAAACCGTGAAGAAGCGAATCGGGCTGGAATAATGCCGACAACTCGACTCCGAAACACGGTGGCGGATCGGCGGTAGTAGAAGAAAGCGTGAGCACCGGCGGCTAGAGCTGCGGCGGCGACGCCGTGCAAAATCAGTGATTTGGTCGGCATTTTACGAATTCACTGTGATTTTGGAGAAGATGTAGAGCAGATCTATTTGGGTATAAATATGAATGTATGCGCAAACGCCGAGAGAGATGCGAAGTGGGTCAGGAAAAAGAAGATTGCGTATCAAGCAATCTTTGTAAGTTAGGAATCTGATATCGAACCTGACATCTTACTGGTCGGATAAATAACAAGATTATGTGATATTACGATGGAGCCAGAAATACATTTTTATTAAAGTCACACTTTTATGTTTACTAATGTTTTATCCTGTGGTCCTTTTACCAGGACGCTCTACCGAAATACTTTTTCCGTAAATTGCGTCGGGTCACTGAAATATTTTGTGTTTTTTTTAGTGTAGACCGACAATCTTGGAATGGGTTTTATAGTTCGTAGGGTTCTTTTAAAGTAGTTTCAATTTTGTTGATTTGCTATGTATGGGTTTTGAAGATAATTTTAGTGCATGTTTGGGATTGCTTATTTCTCCTCTAATTTAATATTGTTTCTTTGATTTTGATTCTAGATTGTCTAAAATTAACAATAACAACCGAACATTACACAATTTAAGTATGGCAAAAATATATAGGTTAAAAAAATACCTTGAGGATTAATAACCCCTTAAAGTCCAACAAAAATGATAAACTACATATAGTATTAACATATTGTTAGGTTCCACCAATATTTAAGTCTTAAACTAGACTTATGTGTTGTTTGTTTTTTTTACAACAAAATTTTTGCAGTCTGTGAATCACATCTGCACATATCTACAGAAGAATAGGTGGACCAAACATCTGCAGTCTAGAAGAAAAAGAACGTTTGTTTTTTAACATCTGCAGATTACAAGAATAATCTGTAATTAAAATAAACTTAATTTTTAACTTTTTAAAAGTTAGGTGCTTTACAAAACACTTTTTAATCAATTATTTTTTTAACAGTTTTTAATCTATTTTTATTAGTCACATATACATTTTCCTTTTTAATTAAAATAGATATGTCAACCTTGAAACTTATTAAAAGAACAAAAAAGTATTTAGATTTATACAAAACTCAATTTCCAATTACAGATTAATCAAAAGGTAATCGCGTGTTCTATCCATTATACAAAAATAAACACCCATAATCATAATTCATAATAAAACATGCATATTACAACAAAAAAAATAAATAATAAATTTGAACAAAAACAATTGATTAAAATCAAATCCAGATAATCACACCTTGTTTCTTCAATCGAAAACCTTAATCTCAAATCATCCACTTCCAGATCTTGATCTGAAGATCCACCTTACATTTGGCACCGGAAGTCGTCGCCGTCGTCTCTGTTTTTCCGGTGACCCTAATCGGCAACTTCTTCGTCTTCAAGCTTCCAATCTTCGCCTCACCTTTGTATCCAACTGAATCTTCAACGGAAAACTTCTTCTGTTCTTCAGATCTAATTTCGATCCATTGTTGTCATCGACACTCTGTCCGATCGTCGATACGATTGTTCTCAACATCATCGTGTTCATCTCCAAAGTCTCTCCGCCGTTAACCACTACTCACCACCGTTCATCTCATCTCCAATCATCTCCTCCGGCGAAAGAGTTTCATCTCACCGTTGCGGTGGGGCGGCGGTCGGCTGGAGATCAGCGGTGGCCAGCGGCAGCTGGAGGGAGGAAATGGCTAGAGTTTACTCGCGGCGGAGTATGAAGGAGGAAAGGGTTTCAGATGTTTTTGAGAAGGTGGAGAATGATAAGAGGTTAAAAGACGTGTGAAGTCAATGGATTATGTCTGCCTTATGCAAATTTCAGGAAGATTTTTTTAATGAAAAGTCTTCCGGAAATCAAATAGTCTACCCTCTCAAAACGTCTTCGCGTGTTTGTGTCCACGCAGATGAAGAGGTAGAGAAGAGCTTTTTGAAAAAACAAACACATCCTTAGCAAAAATCGGTATAACCGAGCATATAGTTGAATAAAACAAGAACAATAACTTAGAATAAAAATTTTGGATTAAAAATGCTTCAAAACAATGAATTCGGGCTTAAAATTTTGGGCCCCAATGAGTTTAGTTTCCGGTCTTTTAATTTTACCATTTGGTTCGGTTTAGTTTGTTCAAGGATGGAAACAATCAAAACTGAACCTTAAATCGGTTTTAGATATACACAAAACCGATCTATCGAATGGCTAAAACTCAAGGATGGATGCTAGATCATGTTGAATGTTCTACCTTAAAATATTAGCAACACGTTTTGAATACATTATATGAGTATAAGAAGATAACTTCATAACTAATCATGTTTGAGTGAGACTAATCCATGATGGTTGCCTTTTTACTAAATTTTCTTTCGGGTAATTAAAACTATATATGTGAGTTATTGGTGGGTAGAGAGAACAAATATTAACTGATTTGATGGGTTGGATGTTAAAGAAGATTTAAACACAGAAAATCAAATTTATATACATATACAGAAAGCAAGTTAACGGTGCCACAACGTGTCCATTTAATCAAATTAATGGTGTCGCAATGAGTCTATCTATTTGCCACGTTGTAACATCTTGTATTTTTCTTCCGTTAATTAAATGTTAACGCTGTTTATTCTTATAAGGACCATTGTTGCCATTCGTGAAACTTATGGGTTATTTATGCTTGTTTCTTAGTTTGACTGCAATTCTTAAATTTGAAAGATTATAACCTAATTATTTTGAACTTAATATTAAATAATATTAATATTTCTAATAATAATAATAATAATAATAATAATAATAATAATGATAATAATAATAATAATAATAATAATAATAATAATAATAATAATAATAATAATAATAATAATAATAATAATAATAAAATAAGTTAAAAAATAATAATAATAATAATAGAAATAATAACTTATAAAAGTTAAATAATTAATAAGTTATAAAATATTTAAAACTTAAAGTTTAATTAAGTTTAGGGGGGCTTTATGTCAATTTAGAAACTTAAAATAGAAGTTTAATACATAAAATGTTAAGAATCAAACCGCAGGGACTATTTGTGTAATTAACTAAAACCCAAACCAAAACCCCCTTTACCCACGGTTTTCCGGCCAAACGTCCGGCCAAGCACCGGCAACTCTCCGGCGAGGCTAAAAACCGAATAAAAACGCTCAATTTCGAAGCCAAATGATCCTAACCGGTTCACGAACGTGTTTCGAATTCAATTATGATCTTTAATTGAGTTAAACAACTGTTATGAACTCCAAACAAGTCGCGTAACCAAAGGTTTTAACCATAGAGCCGTTCGTGCATTAAGAATCAATAATAACTCAATTAATTGAACCTAAACAAACGTTTAACTACCTCTAATCGATTACCATTACCAATTTCACCTGAAAACATACAAAACTTCTCATTCAATTTATCCTTCGTCGCGACCTGCAATCCACTCGTAGACCTCATTCCGAGCCTTCTAACCCACAATTGACAGAGGACTTTTCATCATTAGAGTCATTAGCTTGCTGTAGAACGAATTCGATTTTCATCATCGATTGCAACCTGAACGAGCTGCAACATAGCCGCGACATTTCCTACAACTAGGATTATCCATTTCAAACTCAATCACGTAAGTTCTTTACACCAATATGCTCGATTTCACTTGGGGATTAAAAGCCCCAAGGTTAATTTCATCCACATAATCCATCCGGGGTTTAATTTGGGATTAATTGAACCTAGGGTTCATATGATTTGGGGGTGGTTTGTATCTGATGCTTTTAAGATTTGAGAACCAAGTTAAACCGCGGCCACGGCCTTGGTTCACTGGTTACCCACTCGCCCTCTCAAGCAGGAGGTCCCCGGTTCGAACCCGGGGAGCCTCATATATTTTTTTAGGCCTTTTTGGCCTTCAAATTAAATATTAAAAATTTCTAAAAATTATAAAAAATCATTTTATAAACTGTGATAATTTTAAAACCACTTAATTATTTTTTTGTAATTTATTTATAAAAAAATACCCTTATATTTTTATTTAATATTCTAAAGCTAACGTTATAGTTAGCTATTTTTATAAAAAATTAGACTTTAAGTACTAGTTTAATTTACACAAATTATTATTTCAAACAATGCCTGTAAATCATTGTTTAAAACGTGCTCATTTTATTTAGTTATAAAACTTTGTTTAAACTTTATAAATCTTACAAATTATTATAAATGTTGTTCTTAATTCATATTTTTGATATAAAATATAAACATATTGATCCCAAGAAAATATAATTGATTTCCATTTGTTAAAATATAAAAATTGACAAAGCCCCAAAATCCATTTAAAACCCTAATCCTCGTTAATTCGTTAAACTTGTTATTAAACTTAAATCTTGTAATTATATATTTAGGTGTCTTGTGACGGTTTACGTTGGAACGACGCCTAATATTATTCCTATTAATCATCCATTATATATTTATTGATCATGTGAGTATTTCTATACCCCTTTTGCTTATTTTTACACTTTGGGGTGAAACATGTTATCGTATGACTATTGCACTTGTAAAATTGTTTAAATCTTGTAAACACTTGGGCAATTCATCTTGTTTGGCGTGGTTAGTTGAACTTTAGTAATTACCATGTGATGACTATTATATGTACAATCATTAACTATTGCTAGCCTGGCGACGTCATAGATCTATGGGCCTGACAAGCCTGCTTGGTTAATCCAAGTACACTTAGCTAATCGTATAATCTTGTAAACTTGTAATCTTGTAAACTGTCAAGGTTTGATTGTTACATTTGTCACACATCCCTAGTTACTTTGCTCACTAACTTATGACATGAATTGCCATCTTTTATATATGTATGTATGAAAACTATGGAAATCTCACCAACGTTATGTTGACCCTTTATTTTTAACATGTTTCAGGAAACGCTCAAGTTTGATGTCATCTTTGAAGTTTACACACATCTAGGATTGGACCTAGAATAATAAATGAATTGTTTTGGATTATTTCGTCTTATGTTATGTTTGTTTTCCTATTTGAGACTTATGTTTGTAATTTACATTTGAAACTTATGATTATAATATTTGGATTAAATAATAGCATTATGTGGTTGTGAACAATCTTAACCCTCACATCTCGACGATTCCGCCGTCAAGGTTGGGGTGTGACACACGTGTCCACAACTTTTCAATCCCACTTTACCCGTCTATTTTTCTACTTTTCTTATCCCTAATTCTTTTCTAATTAAGAGCATCACCAATAATAAAATCAAAATACACTTAAAAACATGTGTAAAACAGTCATATCAGAAAACCATTCATTATCCAAAAGCTCCAAAAACCTCTCCAACAGTAAAACCTAAAAACATCAAAAAATATGGCCACATCATCATCAATATCACGTAACCACTTAAACCTGCTCAACCCCAACCAACCTGCAGGATCAATTTTGGTCACTCAACACAACTGTTGTCTCTCAAACTCACCAAATCAAACTCGGTTTGATAATGCAGAATCCCTTAAGAGTTGATAATAATATAATAAGTAAACAAACACAAGAGATAGGTTTTTCAAGATACTTGTATATATTACTTCTTAACTCAAAATGTTACAAGACTCTTTTTTTAGCCTGTTTAATGGGTCACAATGAGAAACTATATACATTACTATCTACAGCCGGTTATACTTTGATACCAGCTAGAAACTTACGACTAAACAAATACTACATTGCTAGAATGTATCTAAGATAAACTACTATCCTAGATAAGGTAGTCATGACATGTCCATGACTTACCTTTTGTCACCAACTAAAGTTGGTAATTGTACTAACTGATAACGGATGAATAGTGGAATAAAGTATGGTAAACTACATGGGCGTGGGAAAACACCATGCAATATCTCAAAGGTTGCAGCGGTTTGTCAGAGGAACCATACTTATGTCCGTTGGTTCATAGTAGGTTCTTCTGAAGGTTAACTGGCTTCGGAAGAACAAGTTCTTCCGAAGCCACTAATACTTCGGAAGAGTCTACTTCTTTCGAGACTTGTGCTGATCTTCATGACTTCATACTTTGGAAGTAACTGTCTTGAAATCTTCTAAGTGTTGAACTTCAGAAGGAGGATGACTTTGTCTTCGGAAGTCAGGATTCCTCTTTGGAAGTTCTTTTAGCCTTAAACTTCGGAAGTGCAGCTTTTCCCTTCGGAAGTTCTCTCACAGTTGTACCAAAATTGTTTCTAAGTGTTTGTTTTGATTGCACCAGCCTTACTTGATCCAACAAACTCCCCCTAGGCTGATGCTACCAAAACCTCACTTGTTTCTGCTTCTCAAAGCTTTCAGCACCAATGAGAGAAGATACTTGTCTGTCTCTCTATTCTTTCCAGAGGTGGTGCTGAGAAGCTTGTACAAGTCATTCGTAGACAGAAGATCTAGTCTATTACTTTGAATGACATGCACCCTTTGTTGTGTCCCTCTGAAGAGAGTTAGTTGACGGGAGTTGTATTCATACTCCCATCAAACTATGGGTTCCAATTCAGGGCCTTCAACCATTTGCAAGAAAGCTTTTCCTTTGGTGGTTGACCCTTCCTTTTCTTCCCTTTTCTCTTAGCTTTAACTTCTCTTAAATTTTGGCGTTTGTAGTCAATTCAGCCAGATAAAGGCTGCTTAGATGGTTTCTGATGTGAGCAGCTACTTCAGAGTTGGAGGGATTGGAGAATGGTTTCTCTGCTAACTCAGCAATATCAAATCTGCTGGAGTGTAGCAGAGAAGATGCATTAAGTCTGTTGACTTCACCATTCTCTCTTTCCACAACAAAGTTGTGAGAAGAGTCTTCAAACCTCCACTGGACTATCTTCTTCCTAGGAACAAGGGGCTGAGATATTGTCTCCCATCCTAGAATCCAGAAGAGTCACCAGCTTTCTTCTTAGCTTATTCTCTTCTTCCTCAAGGGAGTCAGAGTTAGTTGCGAAGAGTCTAAGAGCCTTGTCCAATGTTTCTCTTGGAAAATTTAGGAATTGTTATCTTGTGAAGGAACCTGAGGAGCCATCAATGAAGGATAATTTGATGGACCCCTCCTCACAAGAGATGTCTCTCAGAGTAGTGTATGTCACACCCCAACCGACGGCGAAATCATCGGGGCGGACGAAATGTGAATCGATTGCTCATAGCACATGGTAGTAAATACAATGGAATAATATTAAATGCCATTTTCATTGAATAATACTAGTCAATCAATACATTACAGTCAATTGATAACATAATAAAATTTGTCTTTAACTTCGACTAAGTCCAATTCCTAAGTGTACATTTAGAAGTCCACTAATCTTCATTCCTGAAATCATGTGAGAAAGTAACGAGTCAGCTAACGAATTAGCCGGTGAGTAATCACAGGTTTGAATACATATATAGATTGATTAATAGATTGAAAATTTTCAATTCACATGACAATGTCAAGACTTATAATGCGATAATGTAACATAAAAGACAAACCAACACAATCAAACCTAATGACTGACTTGACTCGATCCGCAGACGAAGCCTTATGGAATGAATGATTCTGGTTCCAATCACCACACGACTAAACAAATGGGGTGGGTTTGTCAAACCAATAGATCAATCATTGTTACCATGGTTGCATGAATTAATGATTGTATCATCAAATTTATCTAACTATAAACACATAATTGCAAGTAATAACATATCATGTATTGAATTAAATTTAGAATGAAATAGAATAACAATAAATAACAATAACTGAATATTAAATCACATGATTTCCCCAAATTATAAAATATGAAAAAGGGCAATGAATACTCACTTTGATAATTATAAGCGTTTTGAAAATGATAGAATGCTAGGCTTGACACCAAAATATCCTCACGTTTCAACCTAAGGTTTGGTGTCTTGTGATTAGAATAGTAATGAGTGAAGGACTAGATATGAATTAGGGTTCTAATTGAGATTTGGGGGTTTTAACAAATAGTTTAAAAATAATATCGTAGATTGGCCAAATAAAATAGAATAAATTTATTAAGTAATTAAGATTGAAAATAATAGTGAATTATTAGTGAAATTGAATATTACTTAAATATTTAGTTTATAATAATTGATTAAGTAATGGTTGGGTATTAAAGTGTGAAAAATAAATAATTAATTTAATAATTAATTATTTAAAACTTGATCAAAATTATTTAATTGGATAGTTATTTATTTAAATGACTTGCAAAATAATTTGAAACTATTTTGGTTTGATTTATAATGTTTTTTTAACCTTTGAATAAATAAAGAAAATAGAAAATTATATGATTTAGAATTTTCTGAAATTAAATAACAGATTTTAAAATAATTTTTATACAATTTTAAACTAGCAAATATATTTTATATTTTTATAACATTTCACATCTTAAAAGTAAAGAAAATATCAAATTATAATTTCTGAAATATTTTAGAAATTAATAAATAAATTTTGACTTAGTGTGGATTATTAAAATGATTTTTTTATCAATTTAATAGCATTTTAATAATTTTATGAATTTTAATTTATTAAAAAAATAGTTTAAAAACAGTTTGTAGGTGCCCAGGGTCGAACCCGGGTCACCTAGGTAGAAGTAGAGTGTACTAACCGGTTGGGCTAGAGGCCCTAATATGTGACAACCCTAAAAATATAGGATTATATACATATTACTCTATATTTGGGTAATTTGTTATAAATTATATATGTTTTATGTGCAGGACCGGTGAAGGGTGGTCACTTACAACACAACAACACAAAGAGGAGATTAATCAAACTTAATCAAACAGTAAACTGGAGTAACCACAATAATGATGCTAAGAACACAAGTAACAAGTAAGAGACAGAACAAGAGAACACAAGAGATTGGGTTTCAAGGATGCAGTATATTGTTTTCTCAAGTTCTATTACAAGTGTTACAAAAGCGTTAAGAAAGATACTAGAACATGGAATACTTATACTACAACCTACAGCCGGCTATACTTTGAAAGCCAGCTGGATACAATTGACTAGACACAAACAAAATCAATTGTAGAATCAAAAGGCATATCTGCCTTTTGACTTGTGACTATGACATGCCATAGCTCACATCCTAATATATTACAAAAAGGATAAAAGTACATAAAGTAGAAAGCATGGACTCAAGACCTCAATGTACAGTTACCAAAAGCATGGACCTTTCACCAACTCATACAAGTTGGTGACTTTACAGAGTTGCAGCGGAAAGGTGGTCCAGCTTTATGGTAAAGTACATTGGATAAAGGCATATCTCTAAAAGTCTTCGAAAGAAATCTGTCTTCACTATTTGCCTTTGGAAGACTTTGTCTCTGAAGCTTCGGAAGACTTCACTTTTGGCTTCGGAAGATATTGGTCTTGGCTTCGGAAGATTTTACACTTAGAATATTTCTAGTGCATGGTGTAAAACTTCCGAAGCAATTCTACTTCAGTTTTTTAGTGCATTGCTTGTAGAGAGACTTTGGATGTTTTGGTTGCATCAGACTTATATGAATCCTTACAAACTCCCCCTAGGCTGATGCTACCAAAACATTAGAAGATCTTCAGATGTTAGTGGTCTTCAGCACAATGATGACCATACCCTTCTTTATTAGATGGTCAGGATCATTCAGACTTTCATAGTATCTTCTAATCTCAAAGAGATCATGCAGAGGTAAGTTGATTATGTCTGCCATGCATAGACATTTTCAACACCTTGATCTCTGATTACATGCCATCTTTCTGGATTGGTAGAGAAGGTCCAGGATAAGATGGGTGTCTCAGCTGCAAGAGGAGCCACTTGTATTGGAGTTGATTGGGCTGCCTCTTCATGCACTTCCTCAGGTTGATCTGACTCAACCTGAGGTGTAGAGGTAGATGAGTTAGGCTTCTTCTTCTTAGACTTTGGTTTAGAAGCCATCCTTTTCTTCCTCTTAGAGGACTTTAACTGAGAAGACTGGTCTGCAGCACCTTGTTGATCATCCTTGTCTTTCTCAGTTGGGTGTTCCTCCCTCACAGGTTCCGAAGAAGAGGGAGTTTGACCCTGCTGTGGATCAAAAGATGAAGCTTGCTGAGGCTCAGCAGGAGGTCCGGGTTGTGTTGTCTCAGGTTGTTCAACCTTAACCTCCACTTCAGGTGGGACTTGACTTGGAAGAGAGTGTAAGTCAATCAGCTCTCCACTCTTGATCTTCTGCTTGATTACCCTTATATGCTCATCCATATTGGATAGATACATAGGGCCAAGTCTCCTTCTGGAGAATCCATACAGCTTCAAGAAGCTCATCATCCTCTGCCTGTCAGCAGACTTCTTCATGCCTTTTTGGATGATAGCTCTTGATTTTACAGCTTTCTTCCCTTAGCTTCTTCTTAGTTGTCTTTCTGTCTTTGACTAATTCAAGCTCAAGTTGTTTTAAGTACTCAAACTCAACATAGTCATAGGACAAGGGAAGAAGTGCATTTGCCTGATAGAAGCTTGTGGCACTTAGGTAGTTGATCATTTTGATCCTATCTTCTTCTTTGTCTACCTGAGGTTCTTGTTGAACCACATCTTCTTGTACAGGGCTTTCTTGAACTGGGAAGAGAGTAGGAGCATGCTTGTAGAGTCTTTTCTGTCTCTTCTCCTCTTTGAATTGGAGAAGTAACCTTGAATCCTCTTTTTCTTTCATCTCTCTTGACACTTCCATGTCAGCCAGTTCATTTAGTTGTTCTAAGGGGAGAGAAATAATTTCATCTATGTCATAGTTCCTGGTCTGTAGGTAAGTAATCCTGACTGCCCTCAACTCATCATCTTGAGTATTTGGTCTGGGGGCAGCCCTGATTGCAGCTTGCATAAAACCTGAAGACCCAGAGGAACTTTCTCCCCTTAGCTTCCTCTTCATCTCTCTCTCCCCCTCCTCAATTTCCTCAGGAGTCAAAATCCTTTTCCCTTTGTCACCCACAGACCTTTGTGACTCAGGGTGGATAGAGGCTTGGCCTTCATTGCTTGGTGTAGCATCCAGCCTCTGGCCAGAGAGAGGTTGAGAAGCACTTTCACCAGCAGGTGTCTCAGAAGGAATGTGGATCTCTGCAGTAGTTGATGATGATGAGACAGGGGTCTCAGGTTCTTCCACTGTGCCTTCAGTAAAGGTTTCCCTATGAAACTAATCTTAGGGTCTGCCTCAACATCCAGTTGACCGATGGCATTACCTGATTGCCTAAGTCTCCTTCTTAAGCTGAACTCTGCAGTGATCCTGTCTTGGATTCTTTGAGCCAGTCTGTCAGCTTGTCTTGATTTGCTTGGGTTGACAAGTGGCATGTTGACCAGATCTAGACCTTCATAGAAGTTCAAAGTTTGATAATCAAATACTTCTTGTTGCCCTTGAACTCTATGAAGAATAAGGGCTCTTCTATCAGTATCATACCTCCACCCAATGATGTAGTTTGAAGTTCCTTGAGGTGGGGATGACATAGCCCTTGGTATACCTTCCTCAAAGAGACTCCCAATGATAGAGTCTATAGAGTCCACATTAATGTGAACTTGAGGAAGTTACTGAGAATGCACAATTGCAAGTGAGGATGGTGAGTCCTCAATGTCCATTCTCTGTGAAGAACTCCCAGGTTCTGTGGCTGCAATGACTTTCTCCCCCTTTTTGGTAGCATCACCCACTTGCATAGGTGAGCTGGAGGATAGATCAATCACATCCACAGGTTCTTGTGTTCCTGGTTGAGCTCTTCTTAAAGGTCTCCCAGCTAGTTTTTCCTTAAGATATAAAATCTCAAGTTGCTGATCATTGACCCTGTTGTGTAAGGTAGTCACCTGAGATTCAAGGTTACTAACCCTAGAGACTAAATAGGAGCATGTTTTTGACAGTTTTTGCACCTTTAGCTTCAAATTCCCCTCTTCTTCATCAGAAGATTCATTGGAGGATGAGATGATTGGACCAAAGTCCTCTCTCTCACCACCAGCTTTAGGTTCTTGGCTGTTGGATTTCCTCTGCTCATTAACATTCTCAGTTGTGATGTCAATGGGCTGAGTTGCCATGGTTGAGGTCTTAATAATGTAATCACTTGCAAAAGTGAGAGCCTCTTCCATATGGATATCCTGAACAGGTTCAGTAGTATCCACCTCAGTTATAGGTGATGATGTGGGCTAGACTGAGGAGACTCAGGAGTACTCATCTCTCTTTGAGTAGGGGAAGAGAAGAGAGACTCATGGTACTCACTGAAACCTAAGTTTTCATCAGTATAGAAGGAAAAGTTTGGAATGGGTTGATTTAGATCTAAAGGCTGGGGATGGTAACTGTCCCCTGAAGGTTGTTCACTTGAGTGTTGAGACTCAGAATGAAGACTTAAGGCAGTTGGGCTTGTGAGCTCATCAGGGTGAGCATGAGGAACCTCAGCCCTGATAGTTGAAGAGATGGGAGTGGTTTGCTCCTCAGGGGAAGTGGGAGCTCTAGTGTCCACTTCCTCCTGTAAATGTGAGTATATGGGGACCTGCACAGACTCAATAGCTTGAGCAGGGGTTCATTTCGATTTTCTTTGGTAGGTGAGGGTTACTTGAGGCCTTTTTAGTGGTAGAGAGATATAAGGTGTGGGTTCAACACTAGCTTGTGTTGCTAGGTTGTCACCTTGAGCAATGAGCTCTAACATTTTTGGGACAAGGGCTGTTTCTACCCCTGAGAAGCCTACAGTTGGCTTCTTCATGATTTTAAAGATGCCGGGCTTCATCTGTCCCAATTTAAGAATATTATCTGTTTCCCTCAACTGTGAGCCAAATTCACAGTTGAGAATATGTTGAACATATCTAGGAAACATATAATACTCTAAGGAGTCCAAGTTAGCAAGCAAATTTGTATAAACAAATTGAGAGTACGTGAACTTGACCCCTTGAACCATTCCATGTACTATGAAGGAGAGATCCTCAGGAATCTGGTCCCACCCTCCATGCTTGTTTGACAAGCTGTGGATAACCACATGAAGCAGGTATTTCCACTGGGATGAGACCTTTCCTTTCCTGAAGGTCTTTACAGAGAAATCTCCCTCATAGCCCATCTGCTCAAAGAAATGATTTGAAACTTTCTTTGGGAAGGACAACTCACCTTCTTCATCATCCAGCTACAAATGAGTGTTTATGATGGCCGGAGTGATGAAGATTGTCCTCCCTTGCACTGTGGCAGACAGTGCCTTCTCCCCATCCATGATGACCTCTTGGCAGGTCTTCCAGAATTCAAGCAGATGATCCTCATAAAGAGTAGGATCAATGGTTAGGGAGGTGAAGTAATTTGATAAAGCTAAGAACTGGCAAATCTCTAAGAAACTTTCATCTTCCTCAGAGCTTAACAGAGCAACCTGATTGTGTTGCCTGTGAAGTTGCATGGAGAAATCTGGGTTGTTTTTGCGGTTAAGGTTGGCCATTTGAGAAGCTTAAGGATGAAGAAAGGTGAAAAGCAAAGGCGGTTTGGGAATTAGGTTTGAGGAATAGTAGAATTGAAGAAGATAGTGAGGGAGAGGGGGAACCGTTGGGTATTTATGTGAAAAGAATTTGAACCAAAGTTAATGAAAGAGGATAAACTTTGAAATCCAAATGTCGTCCCACCTCTGAAAAAGTAGTTTACTTTTGCTCAAAAAGTAGTTTTCTTGGAATTCGAATCGCTTCCAAGGTAAATTATCTTCGAAAGTTTAATGAAAAATCTTCCGAAGCTAAAATGACTTCGGAAGATTTTCCTGAGGATCTTGAAAATTTTGCTTCGGAAGAGAAATAAACACTTGAATGCTTTGTATATAAAACAACAAAGCTTCCGAGAGTTAATTTTGCTTTGGAAGGAAAAAGTCCTTAAAAACAAATAAGTGTCTGAGACAAGTATTTAAGCTTCGGAAGATAGATTGAGACTTCTTCCGAAGGTAAAATTTCTTAGACAGTTATTTATTTTGAAGACATGATTTGCTTCCGAAGGTAAAAATATATCTTCCGAAGGATCAGAAAATTTTCAAGAATCTAAGGAAAGTCTTCAAAAAGGATTTGATATCCAAAGAAAACATGAGCTTATGAAAGTGATGAACTAGACAACTTAGGACACACATATTTTAAGAAATAATTAGAATTAGTTTTAAGAAAAGATCTACTCAAAGTTAATCATCCCAATAGCTGATATTAGATATTTAAATCTCTGTTCATCAAAAGCTTTTGTAAACAGATCAGCATATTGTTCATCTGTATGAACTTTGACTAGTTTAATTAATCCTTTTTTATAGTTATCTCTTATTAAATGATACCTGATATTGATGTGTTTGGTCCTTGAGTGCTGCATAGGATTCTCAGTGATAGAGATAGCACTATTGTTGTCTATGTGGATAGGAGTCTCCTTGAAGTTAAATCCATAGTCCAGCATCTGATTTTGAATCCAAAGCACTTGAGCACAGCAACTTGCAGCAGCAATGTATTCAGCCTCAGCAGTTGATGCAGACACACAGATTGTTTCTTGCATTGCCATGAGACAACCCTTCCACCAAGGAATTGACATCCCCCAGATGTAGACTTTGCAGTCATGTTGCAACCACCATAATCACTATCTGTATAAGCATACAGATTGAAGTCAGGATTCTTTGGATACCATAAACCAAGTGTTGAAGCACCTTTGAGGTATCTTAAAATCCTTTTGACAGTGATTAGGTGAGACATCTTAGGGTTGGCTTGATATCTTGCCCAAATACATGTAGCAAACATGATATCAGGCCTGCTAGCTGTAAGATACATAAGAGACCCAATCATAGCCCTGTATAAGTGTTCATCTACACACTCCCCCTCAAGATCAGGTCCAAGGGAGTGGTTTCTGGCTATGGGTGTCTTAGCAATCTTACAATCAGTCATGTTGAACCTCTTGAGTATGTCCTGAACATACTTTGACTGACTTATGAAGATGCCATCTTCAACTTGCTTCACTTGAATTCCCAGAAAGAAATTGAGTTCTCCCATTGCACTCATTTCAAATCTGTCTTTCATCAGCTTCTCAAAGTCTTTGCAGAGCTTTGGATTAGTTGAACCAAAGATGATGTCATCTACATACACTTGAACTAGCAATAAGTCATTTCCCTGTCCTTTGATGAAGAGAGTTCCATCTATAGTACCTCTCCTGTATCCATGTTTACAAAGATACTCAGACAATGTCTCATACCACTTTCTGGGTGCCTGATGCAGCCCATAAAGAGCTTTGTCAAGCTTGCAGACATAATCAGGATGATCAGGATCTACAAAACCAGGTGGCTGTTTGACATACACCTCTTCATCAATCACTCCATACAGAAAAGCACACTTCACATCAAGTTGAAAGACCTTGAAGTTCTTGGATGCAGCAAATGCCGGAATATCCTAACAGCTTCTAATCTTGCTACAGGAGCAAAGACATCAGTGTAGTCAATCCCTTCTTCTTGTGTGTTCCTTGAACAACTAGTCTTGCCTTGTTCTTGATGATAATACCTCTATCATCCTTCTTATTCCTAAACACCCATTTGGTTCCAATGGTAGTCTTCCCATGAGGAAGAGGACAAAGGTTCCAAACTTTTTGCCTTTTGAATTGAAGCAACTCTTGTTGCATAGCTTCAACCCAACTTCCATCCTTTAGAACCTTATCAACTTTCTTTGGCTCTATCTGGGATAAGAAACAAGAGTGAAGACAAACATTTGCTTCATGGGTTTGTCCTCTTGTTCTTACCCCTGTGACAACATCTCCAATGATGTTTGTGGTGGGGTGAGACTTGTGGATCCTAAGCTGAGGGATCACAGCAAGTTGCTGAGAAAGATTCAAATTTGAGAAATTTAGATATGGCATAGATGATTCACCCTCCACATCACCATACTTATCAAGAGTGATTTGATCCAATGAGTGTGTGACATCATTGATGTTGTCATCTATGGTGTGGTTATTAGCATCAAGAATTCCTGATCACTTTCACCATCACCATTGTTGTCTTCCACAATTGAGGTATCTTTATCTGGTTGTGGAGCCTCTGAGCTGAAATTTGAAGGCAACCCAGATGTATCAGCTGAGTTTGTCATTGTAGTGCTGATAGAAACATCATTTTCTGAAGTAGTTCCAACTGGAGCTGAAGATGTATGAGTTGAAGATCTTCTCAGCTCAAATCTTGGATCAGGATCACATGTATTTAAATTTTCTACAGATCTTGAAACATTCTCACAAGATTTGTTAAAACAGTTGGTAACTAAATCAAGATCAAAAAGCCAATCAGGACCAGAACCAGCCACATAGGGTATGTGTTCATTGAAAGTCACATTGGCTGACTCCTCAACAATTCTAGTTCTGAGATTGTATACTCTATAAAGCTTAGCTTGAGAAGAGTATCCAATGAAGTGTCCATCATCTGATTTCTCAGCAAACTTGGCAATTTGATCTTTGGTATTCAAGATGGTGCAAGGACATCCAAATGACCTGAGAAAACCAATGAAAGGTTTTCTCTTGTGCCAAAGTTCATAAGGAGTCTTACCATGTGTCTTAACTACTAAAACTCTGTTTTGCATATAGCAAGAAGTATTTACTGCCTCTGCCCAGAAGGTGATGGGCAGTTTAGAGTCAGACAACATAGTTCTTGCAGCTTCAATTAGTGTCCTGTTTCTCCTCTTAGCAACTCTATTTTGCTGAGGAGTCCTGAGAGCACTATATTGTCTTGTAATACCTTTTTCATCACAAAATGTATCAAGGATTTGATTCTTGAATTCAGTCCCTTGATCACATCTTATGGTTTTGACCTTGTGATCACTTTGATTCTCAATTTTTAAGATGAATTCTTCAGAATCTCAGGGGTCTCATCCTTAGTTCTAAGAAAGAAAACCAAGTGAATCTTGTAAAATCATTGTGATCACCAAACAATAAGAGGTCCTTCCTAGACTCATTACACTGGTGGGGCCAAAAGATCCATATGTAATAAGTGTAGGGGAGTAGTGATGGAGTTCTTTTCCTTAGGCTTGTGAGATACCTTATGTTGCTTCCCTTTCAGGCATGCAACACAATGATCATCACTTGTAAACTCTTTCTTTGGCATTCCAGTTACCAAATCATGTTTAATTAGTTTATTCATGTTCTTAAAGTTTACATGGCACATTCTTTTATGCCATACGAAAGACTCATCACTATTTGCTCTTAGACAGAAAGCATGAAACTTCTCCAGAGGGAGATGTTTCTGCAAATCCATCTTGTACATGTTCCTTTTCCTGGGGGCTCTAAGCAGGATGTGCTCATGAGGAATGACCACTCCAGGTTTGAGAACAATGCACTCATGCTCAGTAAAGAGCATGTTATGACTCTGATCACAAAATTAGGATACACTCAGAAGATTACCCAAGCTCCTTGACAAAGTTTACGTTTTCAATGCTGAGCTTACCATTTGTGATCTTGCCCCTTCCAAAAATGTAACCACCTTCATCTCCTCCAAAAGCAACTGGTCCTCCATCAATCCTCTCAAAGTTATGGAGTAGTGACCTATTGCCTGTCATGTGCCTGGAATAGCCACTATCAATGATCCAGACATTCTTGTTTGTCTTGAGTTGTTCCTGCACAAAGAAAGCCTTATTTGTCTTGGGCTCACTAAGTATAATAGAAGGTAATGCAACATAATAGATCCTATGGTTGTGCTAGAAGGATCTTGAGCTGTTGTTGATGGAGAAACTTCAGTCACTTGGTCTTTCTTAGACTTCCACACCACCTTTGGAGTCTTGGACTTGAGTTTCAAAACTTCGGAAGCTTTTGGAACTTCGGAAGTTTTGATGACTGAACCTTCGGAAGATTCTGCAGTCACTGTAGCAGACTTCAGTGCCTTGGAAGAATTCCTTTCTTCCGAGACCAACTTCTCTTCCGTAGGTAATTTTCCATTTGCCTTCTTCTTTGATTTGAAGCTTCCGAAGGAAACAGACTTTCCTTCCGAAGCTTGAATCTTCTTGAAACTCTTTGAAGTCTTTGTCTTGGTCATATGGACAGTACTTTTAGGATTGTATGGACAATCCTTAGCAATGTGAGAGGTACTTTCACACATGACACATAACATTTTCTTCTTCAAAAGAGTCTTCTTATGAGAACAAGACTGTCTTTGGTCACATCCCTTCTCCACCTTCATCTTTGTAGATGCTGAGACAGTTCTTATGGGCTGGGAACTGTTCTTGGAGTTTGATGATCTAGGCTGTGCAGCAGTGGTACACAGCAGATCAGTCTTCTTCTTGGTACTGAGATGGTTTGAACAAGAACCAGAACTCTTAGCTGAAGAGTTTTGGTTGATGTCTTCAGTCTTTACTACTTCAAACCCTGCAGTGATAAAAACTTGTTTCTGCTTAGAGTCAAAAGTAGCCTTGATCTTTGAGCCTTCCTTGCTTTTCTTTTGCTCTTCCTGATCAAGTTCTTTCTTATTGACTTGGTCATCACAGTAATCTTCTTCTCCTCAGAAGGATAGTGGCCCTTCATAGAATCTTCCTCTTCACTCTTCTCAGAGGAATTATTCACTATCTCTTCTTCATCCTCTTCACTTATAGGATCTATAAGAGGAAGCTCATCTTCACAAGTTCACACCTAGGAGATCTTACAGACAAGATTGTGTGTAGAGGAGCTATCTCATTAGATCCTAGTCCCTGTCTATTTTGATAACACACCTTGTTGTGCAGGGATGAGGATATCATGTTCTTGAAGGTCTCTTCTTCAAGAACACTCTTTTCTGCCCTGGCTTTGCTGATCATAAGCTCATCCTGGCACTCAGTCAGCTTGGTTATGAGATCTTTGATTTGAATCCTAAAATCTGTATGCTCATGTTTTAGAACTAAAATGGTTTTCTCTAAGTCCTCTATCTTTAGTTTATAATCATTTTTAGACTTTCTAAAATTAGATTTTAAAATGTTTAAGGACTCAAGATCAGATCTCATCTCCAAGTTGCAGGACCTGTATCTGTTAACTTTAGCAATGCATTCAGGAGTACAGAGATGTTCCAATACCTTGGCTTCATCATGATCTGTCATTAGTGCTTGGTTTGGAGAAGCATCTTCCACCTGAAAGCTCCAGTCAAAGCCTCCTTCTTCAACAGCAACAGTAGCTTGTTGCTTTGGCTTCTCATTCTGAAGGGCTTTCTCAGTGTAGTTTGGTCTGTTTTGTGCTTGGCCACCATTTGTTTTAGGTGCCTTACACTCTCTAGCAAAGTGGCCCATCAGGTTACAATTGTAACACTTGACTTTGATTTTATCCAAGCCAAACTTTCCACTGGTTGCATTGCTTGGAAACCTCCTTCCAGTTCTCTTGTAGAACTTCTTGGCTCTATGAGTGAGAAGAGCCATCTGCTGGACTATTTCCATATATTCTAGATCATCTGGATGGATACAATCCAGGTCTTCAAGAGTGAAAAGAGAGTTGCCACAACTTTCATCAGAAGACACAAAGGCTTGAGAAGAACTTGTCTCTTGGAATGGGCTTCCTTGAGTGTAGTTATGCCTGGGTGTCTCTGGAAAGATGATGAAAGGACCCTTTGGTGAGTTGTCAGGGTAGCATATGAGATGATGTTGGGGTTCTATGCTATCCCTTTCAACCACATGCAGGGCTGAACCCAATTGATTGTTGGAGTTGCCAGATGAAACTTGCATGTTCATCTCCATCTGGTAGCCATTGAGAATCCCATATAACTCTGTCAAAGTAAGAGTTTTGAGATTTTCAGTCCTCTTGATCACCACACAATAGTGTGTCCATTGCCTAGGAAGTGAGGACATGAACTTCCTTACAATGTCTCTGTTTTCAAGAGGAACTCCTCCATCCATAAGGGTATCCACTATCTCAACATACCTGAAGTATTACTGAGTCATGGTTTCACCTGTTTTGAAGGTGAAGTTTTCAAACTGCTGCTTCAGGAGATCCTGTTGTTCTCCTTGGCTTCAGAGGAGCCTTCATACATCAGTTTTAGTGCATCCCACAGCTGTTTAGCTGTTTTGCACTTCTTGAAACCTCTGTACACAGAGTTTGGAAGGGCAGTTTGAAGAGCAGTCATGGCTTTTCTATAAATCTCTACTCTCTTCCTATCTTCATCTGAGTAGTTAGCCACATCTTTGGGGATCATACCAGCACCAGTAGCAGAAGGAGTGCTGGGTATGAAAGGTTCATTTTCAACAGACTCCCACATTCTTGAGTCTAGAGACCTGATGAAACCTTCCATTCTCATACACCAGGTATCAAAGTCATCAAGAGTGATCACTGGGGACTTCATGGTTCCAGTTTCCATATCAGTCTTTGAAATGGATGCCATTTGAAAGTTTAGTATTTGTGTGTGTGAGGGATCTTAAGATGGTGAGATCTTATATCAAGAGCCTGAAAAGCTCTGATACCAATTGCAGGACCGGTGAAGGGTGGTCACTTACAACACAACAACACAAAGAGGAGATTAACCAAACTTAATCAAACAGTAAACTGGATTAACCACAATAATGATGCTAAGAACACAAGTAACAAGTAAGAGACAGAACAAGAGAACACAAGAGATTGGGTTTCAAGGATGCAGTATATTGCTTTCTCAAGTTCTATTACAAGTGTTACAAAAGCATTAAGAAAGATACTAGAACATGGAATACTTATACTACAACCTACAGCCGGCTATACTTTGAAAGCCAGCTGGATACAATTGACTAGACACAAACAAAATCAATTGTAGAATCAAAAGGCATATCTGCCTTTTGACTTGTGACTATGACATGCCATAGCTCACATCCTAATATATTACAAAAAGGATAAAAGTACATAAAGTAGAAAGCATGGACTCAAGACCTCAATGTACAGTTACCAAAAGCATGGACCTTTGACCAACTCATGTAAAAACACTTGCAGCTACTCAAGTAAATTGTGAACGTTGGGTAACATCCTGCAAGGGGTTTGAATGCTGCTCAACAAGCAAACAGAGTTGCAGCGGAAAGGTAGTCCAGCTTTATGGTAAAGTACATCGGATAAAGACATATCTCTAAAAGTCTTCGGAAGAAATCTGTCTTCACTATTTGGCTTCGGAATACTTTGTCTCTGAAGCTTCGGAAGACTTCACTTTTGGCTTCGGAAGATATTGGTCTTGGCTTTGAAAGATTCTACACTTAGAATATTTCTAGTGCATGGTGTAAAACTTCCGAAGCAATTCTACTTCAGTTCTTTAGTGCATTGCTTGCAGAGAGACTTTGGATGTTTTGGGTGCATCAGACTTATAGGAATCCTTACATTATGTGAATATATATATATATATATATATATATATATATATATATATATATATATATATATATATATATATATATATATATATATATATATATATCTATATATATATATATATATATATATATATATATATATGTTGTACGTATGCATGCTTGCATGCATGCACAAAAATTTACGTGTGCATGTATTCGAATACGTAATCCTTTGATATTGAACCTTATGTGACCAAAATACATCAACCATATAACATCAAACAAACACCAAATGAACCAAATACAACCCAATCAAACACCACCATACAATACAATATCAAAGAAAACTTGGCATCAAAACAAAACTAAGCAAATCTTATACACCCAAACATCAAACCTAAGCACCCTTTAAGATTAAGTCTCGGTTCATTAGAGCCATTAGTCACCTGATTAACACCCTAAGTATTGATTAAATTTGTAATGATAACATGATGACTCACTTATCTCCTTGATTGCCACCTAGCTCCACCATGACACCAACCCACCCCCTTACACCGCCACCTACTCGGATCACCCATCAAACCGCCACCTTAACACCCTATGGAGTCCAACTAATGCAAGCTATGTTGCCAAATCACTACCCTAAGCATAGAACTCATCATGACCATCTCCACTATAACTAACCCTCTCGGCCGAAGGTTATTTCATAACCACCATCACATTCACATCTTCAAACTCCATACACACTCATTCGGTCGCCACTCAACCGCATACCACCACCTCTACTCTTTTGAAGCTCTCGGTCACCATCACTTCACCACAACATCCGAACACTACCGTCATCTCACCACAACATCCGAACACCACCATCATCTTCACCCACCCTCTCGGTTTTCATAGCAACCAACAACATCCAAGCCTCGTATAACCACCATCTTCCGAAGGTTGTGTTGCAAGAAATCAAGAACATCAAAACCAAGCTTAACAAAGGATTCACCAAGACTTAGAGGCTATCTTCACCATTTTCTCATTCTCTCCCTCTGTCAAAATCAAGGTTTCATCCTCTAAACCATAACTAGTTAAGATTACAAAAGACTATACATGTGTTTAAACAAACACATATGACTAACCCTTTTGATTTAACATTCAAGATCTTCATGGATCTTACAAATATATCAACCTTATTTAAAAATCAGTAAGGAGGTTTTATGAATCTGAAATAAATAAGTAAATCTTGATAATCAAAAAGTTATATAAAGAAAATTATCAACAAAGGGTTAAAAATTTATGTGCAACTTGCTAAATTCAGTTTAATATATATTTGATTGTGATTGTGGGAACAAATATTGGAAATATGTTTAGAACATTAAGAAATATAGTTCTGTAAATTTTGATGCCATTATTATGAGTAAAATAATTTATATAAATTATCTAAGTATTTGAAAGAAAATTTCATGCTGGAAGAACCAACCCTGGTAGATGTTTGGAAAAAATATATATTGATTATTACAAATTATAAGACTTACAAAAAAAGTTTCGTGACCTAATTCAAAGTTATGCCTAAGTTATGAATTTTTAAAGGTTCTGCTAACTAAAAATCGGGAAAAATACTTAAACTGTGAAATAAATTATGAAAAGTTTACAAAAAATATAAAAATTAGAATAGAACAGCCTATATAAAAATAGGAATTTTTGGACATATTCTGATATTTTTACTAAATATTGGTAAAATGATAAAAATCATGAAAATTGACTCTGCCATGATTTGGGACTTGAAAAAATTTTGAGAATCTATAAAAGTTGTGACAAGTATTATGATTAAGTTTGGGAAATTTTAGAGGCCCGAAGGTATTTCTGATAAATTATTTAAATAATGTAAAAATTATAGAAAATAAACTGTAAATAATAAAAAAAATGAAATTTTATTATATTATATCAAATTTTAGGACCCATTTACTGTAAAAATTTCGTGATGTATGCCTTAATATAATTTCTGAAATAAATTTTATAGTTTGAGGTGCTAAAAATGTTAAAGAAAAGACATTTTTTTCTAAACTATAAATATTTGTGTTAATAGGTTATCATTTGGAGTAAGAGGTGAGATTCATAGCCCCATTTTTATTTCTATAAACTTTTGGGGGAAAAAGCATACTGCTTTTTATGAATTGATGCATTATTAAGATTTTTGAGATAGACTGTCATTTATGGTACAACCATTAATTCGGATGTGGAACCGTTAGATAATATTGGTAGCGCTACTTAGGAAAATATTTCCTGCACCAACAGGATGAGTGTTGTGATGCTATATTATCTGATTTTATGAATTATGTTATGACAGTTATGAATCATCTGATTATTAAGTAAGGTTTGGTTGTATCTGATGCATCAAAAATATTCTATTTAAGATAAACCTGTGAACTCACCAACTATATGTTGATTATTTTGAGTATGCTTTTTCAGGAATTCATAATGACTAACAGCTTAATGTTTTCTTTTAATGTGTATAACGGCTGGGAAGAAATAATGGGGAAAGTCTGTGTGAATCTAACTGTGAATATGTATGATCTCAGCTTATCGGCGGACGCGCATTTCCACCGTTACTGAAGTTGTAGCAGTTAGATAATATGTCTGTAATAGGATTATGTTTAGATCAAATTTTGACTATTATGATTTGATGTAATCCTAACCTTAATATTATCTTATGAATTATGTTATGTATGTCTTGTGCTGCTGTGCTATCTGTTAAAATTTATAAATCAATGAGTTCTGAACAAACAAGTCACACCCTAAGCATCTCACGCTTCCGCGGGGATGTGACATAATATGTTCAAAACCCGCAAAGAACTTTTAAATAAACATTAATCACAAAAACCCTAATTTCGTATGAACCCTAATTTCGATTTGTATCAAATTGAACATCTAAGTGTTGTTGTTAACGAAATCAAACATGGGGCTTTGGTTTCCCATGTGGAACCGAGTAAGTGTGTGTTTGATTACCTGGATCGATGTTTAATGAATGGAATTAGGATTAAGATGAATCGCGATTGAGGAGAGGTTGATTTGAGGTAATTTTGTTGATGATAACCAAATTGCTTGTAGGGTACGCTTCTTTGGATGATGAGGAACAAAAGCTCTTAGTGAATTGAAATCAAGACTACTCAGAAGAGGTCTGTCGAATGAGTTGCAGATCACGATGAATGTGGTGATCGGTTGAGTTGTGTGTGTGCAATTCAGATGTAATTGAGGGTTCGAATAGTTAGGAGCGATAGAATGGAGTGTTTTATTCTGCTTAATTAGGTCCAATTTGTTCCGTTTCTAATCGATCGAGTTAAAGGTTTTGATTGGGAGGTTTCGAGTATGAGTCGGTGGTTAATGAGTTGTTTAAACTGAAATTAATGGTACCTTTGAACTTAGAATGGTTATGTAGACGTTTTCTGGTTGATTGATTTGATCAATTACATGAGATTAAGTTGTATCTGTTTGATTTAAAGTGAGAGTTCGGTTTCAAGTTTGAACAATGTGTAACAGTCGTGGCAATCAAATTGAGCGATGGTCATGAGTTCGAAACGGTCACGAGGGTTGAGAGGGGGGTTTAATTGCTTAAAATCGAGTGTTTTGGGTGTGATTGGGTCGCCGGGGATGTTGGCCGGAGGATTTGGCCGGAGAAGGAAAGAGTCGATGGTGGGGGGTTGGAATTGGGTTTTTAAAATGAAATTTACAGTTTGGTCCCTAGTGTTTGATAGTTTTGTTATAAAGCTTTTATTTCATGTTTTGAAAATAACAAATTAAACCCTAGACTTTATAAAACCAAATTTAATTAATAAGTTAATTTATTTTATAAAATCTTTATAAATATTTTAAGTCTTATAAAAATTTTATACTTTAGTTATTTATTTTAATTAAATTAAAATCTCATAGTTAATATCTAAACTTTATAAATTTATAAACTTTATTTATATATTATAAAATTTATTATGAATTGTTTAAATGATTTAATAAATAAGAATTGAATAAAACAATTGTCAATATTGGTTAAATTACACATTTAACATATTTGATTTATTAAAATAGATAAAATAGTTTTAATAATGAATTTTTCCATCGTATGAAAGTTCAAAAAATGGGTTCGGGTTTGGGTTTATAGTTTGCAACTTGGCGGATGTTACAGTGTAGTTGATGAGCTTCCTCTTGATCTCCTTGAATTTTTCCAAGGTTAGAGGTTTTGGTTGATTGAGAGGATGACTTGGGTGGTTGATGAGTGGATAATGGTTGGGTTCTAGTAAGAGTTTTGGGTTTAAGGATAGGTAGTGGTGGTGATTGTTGTGATGCAGTGGAAGATGATGAGGGTATGGTTGATGATGTGGGTTAGGGGTGCAAGCTTAGTGGTTGGGTCGGTTTTGATGGGAAAAGGGAAAGGTATTGGTTCAGGTTGAGGTTGAGGTTGAGGTTATGGTGAAGGTTTGGAAGTCATCCTCTGTATACTTTTGTATACCTCTTTCCTTCTTCCTGAGTAAATGTTAGCCTTGATGTCACTGACATGTCGCTACAGGGTCCTTTCTGACATGGGCCAACTTGTCTGCCAGAGAAGCCATGGGCCTTGAGATAAGCCTTCATCCATGCTTTGTTTCCCATCTTCTTGGCTGCCATAAGTTGAGCTTCTTCTTCTCCCTAAGCTTTTCCCTAGCTGTCCTTTTCGTCTCCTTATCCATTTGATCTTGCTCTTTGTGGAAAAGCCATAAGATCGTGTCATTATCATGAGAAAATCATTCTTCAAGAGAGTAGCCCCTAGAGCATAGGAAGGTTGTCCTCTCACTCCTCAACAAGTGTTCAGCTTCCTCTTTCTTTCTCTGTTTTTCCTCTTCTAAGGCCAACCTTGCTGCTTCCTCTTGTTCTTTCTACAGCAGGGTAGCCTTTTCTAACTCTACCAGCTCTTCAAGTGGCAGGAGGAGCACATCTTCACTTGCTGCTCCAAGATTGACAAGTCTGTTAATGATCTCCACCCTCTTTTGGTTATAGATAACCTCCTGGTTTGCCACAGCTGCTTTGCTACTTGTAGCTAATAGCTTCCCAGTGGGGAGTCTACCTTTTCTCTTAAGCCTTTCCAACCTTTCATCCTTTATCAGTTTTTCCGCAGTCATCTTCCTTTTCCTTTGATGTCTTCGGAAGCTTGAGTCTTTGGAGGTTCAGGTGCAGAGGATTCAGGTTAGCGGGCGATGATTTGAGCTTGTGATGATGAAGGTGTTTGAGGGAGAGGGGTTCTGAGAAAGTCTTCACTATTTATCTTAAAGGCTAGATCAAGAATTGCCTCTGTGATAATTAGATCATCTGACAAAGAAGATAACCCTTTCGCATCTTGTACTTCAGCTTCGGAAGTTAGAGGGATTGCACTACCTGTCCCAACTGATTCAGTTGCTAGGCCATCAATCCCTATATCCCCTTCAAAATCAATCTCAGGTTCAATGTGGACCTTAGGTTGACCAACTCCTTCCTTAGTGGTAGGAGGTGCATTCAACCTTTGAAGCTCTTCAGCTCCAAAGTATGCCATAACAACATCTGGACTTGGTTGTTCAAGTGAGGAGCCTATTAGGAACTTAGTTAAGAACCTATTTAGATCTATAAGCATCCTTGGGTCCACTTGAAGGATAATAAGAGGAGGCTCAGGGAAAATTGTTGCTTGCTGATCAGGGTATCTTGAAGATAGTGTAGAAAGAGCCAAGCTTTGCTGCTCCACATGTGATTCACTCTGAACATTCTCCCCCTTTTTTGGTAGCATCATCTTGAGAGCTTGATGAGCTAGAGGAAGAAGTCAGAGAGACTTGGACTGGTACATGCCTAACAAATCTCTCAATCTGTTTCTCAGCTAGTTGAGCCTTGAGATTTTCAATCTCAAGTTGCTGAGTGGCAGACCTATCCTCTAAAGTCTTAACCCTAGATTCAAGGTTTGAGACTTTAGAAAGTAGGTCTCTTATTGTGAGTTGCATACTTCCCTCATCTTCTTTAGACGAATCATGGGGAGATGAGGTAACATACCTAGTATGTTCATCCTCACCATCATATGTGGTTTATTGGCACCATGGTTTCCCTTGCTTAATGATGTCTCTTTCAGAGTCATCAAGAGGCAAAGTTGCCGTAGATTCAGTCTCAGAGATGTTACCACTGTCCTGAGAGTTCAATGAGACACTCTCAGTAGTGGCAGCTGAATCTACATGAGTCCCCTCCACATTAGTGGGACTCACCTCAGTTTGGGTTCTCTGATGGGGGCTAGAAATCAGAGGTTTCTCTAGGCTCAGTTGATCCTTAGATGGGTGTTGTGGATCAACATCATGGCCTTGAAGAGACATGATTTCTTCATCAATACCTATTAAAAGGTCCGTGAAGGATATGAAAGTTATGCCTAATGACCCGGGACCTTGATCAATATCTACAGGCATTGAGCCTATGATTAGACTGTCCCTTTTTGGCTGCTTAGTGGAGTATAGTGACTCACCCTGAGGGGTGAAGTTTGGGTTTGGGGCCCATGGGATTGAGACTGAGGAGACTAATGCGAATGGACCTCATGCGGATGGAACTAATGCGAATGAGCACCTATGCGACTGACCTCATGCGAATGGACTCATGCGACTAAGCACCTATGCGACTGGACCCTCAGTCGTATGACTCCCCATGCGACTGGACCCCCAATCGTACGAATGAAACCTTAGTCGTGCGAATGAACCCTCAATCGTGCGAATGAATCCCAATCGTGCGAATGAACCTCAATCGCCTCTCAGTCAGTCGTATGGCCTTCAGTCGGTCGCCTAGCCCTAGCTGATGCAGAAAGGAGTTCATCCCAAACCCAATCTGCCATTTTTGGCCTCCAAGCTCATCCAAACCCATTCTAAGCCTAAATCAACCATCCTAGACCTTAGGAATGCATACCACAACACCATACAAGCACACACAAGCCCGAAAACAAACTCCAAACGCATCACACGCAACACACCCAAATGGGTCAAACACACACACATACAAAACGGGATTTTCATGCTTTCCAGCCCCAAAATCGGTTGAAAACAAGTAAAAGTGGGGTCCTAGAACTCATACAAACGAGCACACCGACAAGGGCTTCGATTTGACTCGCTCTCAACGATTTTGGCCAGTCGAACCAACCCGAACCAACACTTTTTCCTATTTTCTCTTCTTTCTCTCTTCTCTTCTTTCTTTGGTTGATTTGTGAGTGTGGGGGAGAGGGTAAGGGCTGCCCGCTCCCTTATATACTCCCACTCACCTGACTTTCTTTCGTTGGCGAGTTTGGTCCCTCGACTTTGGATTTTATTTCTTTTTCTTCCTTCGTCGGCTTCAAAATCATAAATAACCGGTTGTTACAAGTCCACCCCTCTTAAATAGGTTTCGTCCCCGAAACCTGTTATTCTTCAAACAAACATGGATAATGCTGTCTCATTTCTTCCTTAGTCTCCCATGTTGACTCGGATCCCTTCCTGTGCTTCCACTGTACACGCACAAGAGGAACCACTTTATTTCTCAGTCTTTTATATTTTCTATTGATGATTGCCACTGGTTGATAGTGGAGCCTTTCGTCTACTTTGATATCCTCTAGTGGAACAATCATGTCTTCATCAGCTAAGCACTTTCTCAGATGAGATACATGAAATGTCGGGTGAATTCCACTTAACTCATCGGGTAACTCCAGTCTATAGGCCACCTCTCCTACTCGAGCGATGATTCGGAAAGGACCTATATACCTTGGGCTCAGCTTGCCCCGCTTCCTGAATCGGATAATACCCTTCCAAGGTGAGACCTTCAACATAACCCGGTCACCCACCTGGAACTCAATCGGCCTGCGTCGTTTATCAGCATACGACTTCTGTCTGTCTTTGGCTGCCTTCATGAAGGCTTAAATCTTCTCAAGCTTCTCAGTCGTAGCCTCGATTACCTCGACGCTCCCCAATTCCTTCTGACCAATATCACCCCAACAAACGGGTGTTCTGCATCTCCTACCGTATAGCATCTCATATGGTGGCATACCAATGCTGGCATGATAGTTGTTGTTGTATGAGAATTCGGCTAACGGTAGGTGGTCATCCCAACTTCTCCTGAAATCAATCACACATGCCCGAAGCATGTCTTCCAGTGTCTGAATGGTCCTTTCTGACTGACCATCAGTCTGGGGATGATAAGCCGTGCTAATATGTAACCTCATCCCCATAGCGTCGTGGAATTTCTTCCAAAATTTAGATGTAATCCGGGTGTTGCGATCAGACACAATAGACACCGGCACACCATGACGAGTTACAATTTCCTTGATGAACAGATCAGCCAACCTCTCAGATGAATATGTCTCGCGGATCGATAGGAAGTGAGCACTTTTCTTCAAACGGTCAACTATCACCCATATGGCATCGTACCCTTTCGGGGTACGCGACAGCTTCGTAACGAAGTCCATGGTGATGTGCTCCCACTTCCATTTCGATATATCCAAAGGTTGGATCTTCCCATACGGCTTTTGATGCTCCGCCTTCACCTGTAAGCAAGTAAGGCACTTACTCACATACTCCACCACATCGCGCTTCATACCCGGCCACCAATAATCCTTCTTCATATCTTGGTACATTTTCGTGGCACCTGGGTGAATGGAGTATCGAGTCTTGTGAGCTTCATCCATTATCTTCACCCGTAGATCCCCAAAACGAGGAATCCACACATGACCGAATTGGGTTCTAACACCGAGTGTGTTTTCACCCAATTCCCCAACCAGACCTCTTATTCTTTCAGAGTTAAGATGATCTTCTTTCAGTGCCTCATCTTGAAACTCTTTGACTTGCTTCATTACATCAGAGGTCATGATCAGTTGATATGCTTTCACCCAAATCAGCTCGGGCCTCTCTTTCCGGCTAAGGGCATCAGCCACCACATTGGCCTTGCCCGGATGGTAGTGGATCTCACAATCATAATCCTTTATAAGTTCCAACCACCGTCAATGTCTCATGTTCAGATCCTTCTGCTCGAAGAAGTACTTCAGGCTCTTGTGGTCAGTGAAAATGGTGCACTTCGTCCCATAAAGATAGTGCCTCCAAATCTTTAGTGCAAAGTCCACGGCTGCTAGCTCCAGGTCATGAGTAGGATAATTGACCTCATGAACCTTCAACTTTCAGGATGCATATGCTATAACCTTCCCTCTCTGCATTAACACACACCCCAACCCTGAGTAGGAAGCATCAGAATAGACAACCAGGTCTTCACTTCCATCGGGTAATGACAGAACAGGAGCTTGAGTCAATTTCGTCTTCAATTCCTCGAATGCCTTCTCTTGAGCTTGACCCCATATAAACTTTACATCTTTTCGGGTCAACTTAGTCAGTGGAGAAGCAATCTTAGAGAAGTCTTGGATAAATCTTCTATAGTAGCCCGCCAAACCCAAGAAACTACGAATCTCGGATGGCGTCTTTGGTGACTTCCATTGCATAACCCCTCCACTTTCGCCGGGTCCACCATAATCCCGTCGGGATTCACCACATGACCCAAGAACTGAACTTCGCGCAACCAGAACACGCACTTTGAGAATTTAGCATACAACTTCTCCCTCCTCAGCGTCTCCAGAACCTCCTGAATGTGACTGGCATGCTCAATCTCGCTCCTCGAATAAATCAGGATATCATCAATAAACACAATCACTGATTTATCCAGCATCGGCCGTCACACACGGTTCATCAAATCCATAAAAGCAGCTGGCGCATTGGTCAAGCCAAAAGACATGACAAGAAACTCGTAGTGACCATAGCGCGTGCGAAAAGCTGCTTTAGGGATATCTTGCTCCTTCACCATCAACTGATGGTAACCAGATCGAAGATCTATCCTTGAAAACCAACTGGCACCCTGAAGCTGATCGAACAAATCATCTATCCTCGGTAAGGGGTATCGGTTCTTTACCGTCAACTTGTTTAGCTCACGGTAGTCAATACACATTCTCATGCTACCGTCTTTCTTCTTCACAAACAATGCCGGAGCACCCCAAGGAGAGATACTCGGTCTAAGGAACCCCTTATCAAGCAGCTCTTGCAATTGCTCCATGAACTCTTTCATCTTGGTCGGAGCCAGCCAATACGGTGCCTTGGCAATAGGTTGGGCACCCGGTATCATATCAATCTGAAACTCGATCTCTCGGTTAGGTGGCACTCCTGATAAGTCTTCTGGGAATACTTATGGAAGTCACACACAACCGGTACATCGGCTAGTTGTGGTGTTGGCGCATCCACATCCTTTACATAGGCCAAGTAGGCACTACATCCACGCCTCATACACTTTCCCGCCACCGCCATCGAAATTACTTTTGGAATTGCCGTGACCCGATCACCATAAACCGTCACCGAACTCCCGTCAGGCGCTGACAGCTGAATCATCTTCTTGCAACACACAATGTTCGCCTCGAAGTCCGCCAATCAATCCATCCAAAGAACCAAATCGAAACCACCTAAGGTCATCACGAACGGTCTAACAGGAAACTTATGACCCTCAAGTTCCACATCACAGTTCTCTATCATCTCAGAAATCCTGGTAGACTTACCTATGGCAGTTTCTACATCAAAGGGCGCATCAACTTGTCTACTACTAACAGGCAGATTAGCATAGAAAGCAGCTGAAATATAACTTTTACTGGCACTCGAATCAAATAACACAAAAGCTAAAGTTTGGTTCACCAGAAACGTACCGGACACAACATCAGGGTCCGTTCTAGCTTCCTCCTGTGTCATGGTGAATGCCCTGGCGCTCGCCCTTGGTCCTTCACCTCCCGTCTTCTTCGCCCCGGAGCTCTCAGCCCTCGGCCTCTTACAATCCCTGCTCATGTGACCCTCTTCACCACAGTTATAGCACCGGACTATACGACAGTCCTTTGCCATGTGCCCCGCCTTCCCACATTTGAAGCACAAGTTCGACCCAAACCTGCATTCCCCACTATGCTCCCTTCCACACTTGCCATACTGTTTTGATCCCGCACTCGATGTGACCACATGGCGGTCATCCACCCGTGCCTTCTTATTACCCGTCGAGGCATCACCCCGACCAAACCTTTTCCCCTGCCAGTTTCGATCACCACCGCCCTTCTTGCCACCTTCAGTCACCACCACTGTTCTCTCATCATACAATTTCCCTGCCAAATCTACCGCGGACCTAAACGTGCTCGGTCGGGAGGCGATCATGTGCCTGCGAATATCCACCGGCAAACCCTGTATGTACCTCTTAATCTTTCGTGACAGAGGCGTCACTTGATCCGGCATCAGACGTGCCATCTCGTTGAATTTTGTGGTGTACTGCTGGTGTGTCATGGTTCCCGCCTCCAGTTGCAAGAACTCCCTTTCGACCTTGTCCATTTCCCGATGAGGACAAAACTCATCAATCACCAACTTTTTCAGCTCAGACCATCTTATTCTCCCGATTACCCGGTTACCCTCCGCTTGAACAATGTTGTCCCACCAGCATAGAGCCGAGTCCACAAATGAATGAGTGGCAAACTTCACCTTCTGATCTTCCCGGCACTCGCTGATGTCGAGAACAGCCTCCATTTCCCTCACCCAACGGTGAGCAGCAGCAGAAGTGCCATTTCCATCGAAAGTAGGGGGCTTGTATCTCATAATTGCCCCGTAGTTACAACCTCGTGCCACCTCTTGCACAGGCTTATCTTCCTCTTCCTCATCTTCATTATCAGAGAAAATTGTTTCAGACTCCGGTTGCTTTCGTCCCCCCGAAGACCTATTTCTCTCCTTTCTTTCTCGTTCTTTCACCGCCTTGATGACTTCGGTCACCACAGATGGTAAGATCGTCTGCATGACCTGGTGTACTTCTTCAACAACAGCCTCCTTTACCAAGGCCCTCAAGTTTGCACTCTCATCCCCAGCCTCCGGATGAGGGGTCTCAGGTTCTTCAGGAACCACCTCTTCAACTCTTCGCCTTCCTTTTTCTGGGTCGCGGCTCAACATCAAGCCCGCCACAGCCTCCACCCCTAGAAGCTTTAGAAGATCTACCTATAGCCATTCTCTAAATCTTACTGAAAGATTCAAACACTAACACGGTCATTCAAGGAATAGCTCAGTTTATGTCAAGTATAGTAAGTCCCTAATTACAGTGGCCAGTTGTGATTAGCCACTTACTTTACTCTTCATACCCCGAGCATTACCTGTCCTGACTACATTAGTATTTAAATCTACATACAACACATAACCACATACCATGCGCACATAAAACCGGTTAACTTTACGAAAATTTACTCGTTTAAGGTTTATTTTGAAAATTTACTCAGATTGGCATCCCATTCTCTTTTCGTCCCATTCTCAGTTTAAGTTAAGGTTTATTTTGAAAATTTACTCGTTTCACTTAAACTTTGGCTCTGATACCAACTTGTAAGGCCCCGTTCCCGGGACGCCTACAGTTGTCATTCATCGCATACATAACAAATAATTACATTTAACTTTCATAAACATTGCAGCCGAATTATCAAAATAGACATCTCATTACGTTATAAAAGCTTTTGCCAAATAATACATCGTTAATCAGTTACAAAATATATTGTTGCATTACATCACAAAAGCCCTATATAAATGGATGCCATCAAAAGAGCTGAGTAGCCTCGCAGCGCCATCCTCAGCAACATTACCTGCCAACTGGAAACACATAAAAAGTCAGCGTTGCTGAGTGAGTTCTAGTTTTATAATAAAACATACTTTACTTTCATTAAAACTATTCCTTTTCTCATGCGATCATACATCGTACGTATACACAGATAATATCATTATTATCTTTCATTACATTCGTTAACTTTCGTTCATTTTATACGTTCGTTCTTCCGAGTCTGTTGCGACGACAGGGTCGCTCACCTCATTAGCAATCTCAATGATTGCACGCTATCCGAGTCTGTTGCAACCATAGGGTTGCTCACCTCATTGCCAATCTCAACAATAGCACGCTATCCGAGTCTCTTGCAACAACAGGGTTGCTCACCTCATGGCAATATCAATGATAGCACGCTATCCGAGTCTCTTGCAACAACAGGGTTGCTCACCTCATATATGTGCTTGCAAGCCTTTCCTTCGTTCATTCATCATTCAATAATGCATGCATTCTTTCATGTTCCTCTTTCATTATCTTTCACTTTACGTTACATAATATTTCATTCATTCATTAACACGCCACGTAAAGCCACAAGAAAGATAAACATACATCATAATAAGGAACATATCATACACAGTCATCATCATCATACAGGGCAACATCATACATACATAACATGCATAAACATGCAACCTCATCATCATCATCAGGCCCAACATGCTCTCTAAGGTCATAACAATCATCTTACATGCTCTTACGGGAACCTTTACGTCAAAACTTACATCTGCACTTTCCCCCGAAAGTCAGAAGTCGAACTACACTTTCCTTCGAGTGCAACAGCCCTATTCGGGCGTATGGACACCCTTCAGTCACATGGCCTCCATGCGACTGAACATCATGCGAATGAACCAATGCGGATGAACACTCATGCGAATGAACACCCAATCGTGCGTATGGACCTCATGCGGATGGAACTAATGCGAATTAGCACCTATGCGACTGACCTCATACGAATGGACTCATGCGACTAAGCACATATGCAACTGGACCCTCAGCCGTATGACTCCCCATGCGACTGGACCCCCAATCGTACGAATGAAACCTTAGTCGTGTGAATGAACCCTCAATCAAGCGAATGAATCCCAATCGTGCAAATGAACGTCAATCGCCTCTCAGTCGGCCGTATGGCCTTCAGTCGGTCGCCTAGCCCTAGCTGATGCAGAAAGGAGTTCATCCCGAACCCAATCTACCATTTTCGGCCTCCAAGCTCATCCAAACCCATTCTAAGCCTAAATCAACTATCCTAGACCTTAGGAATGCATACCACAACACCATACAAGCACACACAAGCCCGGAAACAAACTTCAAACGCATCACACGCAACACACCCAAATGGGTCAAACACACACACATACAAAAACGGGTTTTTCATGCTTTCCAGCCCCAAAATCGGTTGAAAACAAGTAAAAGTGGGGTCCTAGAACTCACACAAACGAGCACAACGACAAGGGCTTCGATTTGACTCGCTCCTCAACAATTTTGGCCACTCGAACCAACCCGAACCAACACTCTTTTCTCTTTTCTCTTCTTTCTCTCTTCTCTCTTTCTTTGGCTGATTTGTGAGTGTGGGGGAGAGGGTAAGGTCTGCCCTCTCTCTTATATACTCCCACTCACCCGACTTTCTTTCGTTGGCGAGTTTGGTCCCTTGACTTTGGACTTTATTTCTTTTTCTTCCTTTGTTGGCTTCAAAATAATAAATAACCGGGTGTTACAGGCCAACTTGTCTGCCAGAGAAGCTATGGGCCTTGAGATAAGCCTTCATCCAGGCTTTGTCTCCCATCTTCTTGGCTGCCATAAGTTGAGCTTCTTTTTCTCCCTAAGCTTTTCCTTAGCTTCCCTTTTCGTCTCCTTATCCATATGATCTTGCTCTTTGTGGAAAAGCCATAAAATCGTGTCATTATCATGAGGAAATAATTCTTCAAGAGAGTAGCCCCTAGAGCATAGGAAGGTTGTCCTATCACTCCTCAACAGTTGTTCAGCTTCCTCTTTCTTTCTCTGTTTTTCCTTTTCTAAGGCCAACCTTGCTGCTTCCTCTTGTTCTTTCTGCAGCAGGGTTGCCTTTTCTAACTCCACCAGCTCTTCAAGTGGTAGGAGGAGCACATCTTCACTTGCTGCTCCAAGATTGACAAGTCTGTCAATGATCTCCACCCTCTTTTGGTTATTGATAGCCTCCTGGTTTGCCACAGCTGCTTTGCTACTTGTAGCTAATAGCTTCCCAGTGGGGAGTCTACCTTTTCTCTTAAGCCTTTCCAACCTTTCATCCTTTACCAGTTCTTCCACAGTCATCTTCCTTTGCCTTTGATGTCTTCATAAGCTTGAGTCTTTGGAGGTTCAGGTGCAGAGGATTCAGGTTAGCGGGCGATGATTTGAGCTTGTGGTGATGAAGGTGTTTGAGGGATAGGGGTTCTGAGAAAGTCTTCACTATTTATCTTAAAGGCTAGTTCAAGAATTGCCTCTGTGATAACTAGATCATCAAACAAAGAAGATAACCCTTCCGCAACTTGTACTTCAGCTTCGGAAGTTAGAGGGATTGCACTACCTGTCCCAACTGATTCAGTTGCTGGGCCATCAGTCCCTATATCCCCTTCGAAATCAATCTCAGGTTTAATGTGGACCTTAGGTTGACCAACTCCTTCCTTTGTAGTAGGAGGTGCATTCAACCTTTGAAGCTCTTCAACTCCAAAGTATGCCTAACAACATCTGGACTTGGTTGTTCAAGTGAGGAGCCTATTAGGAAATTAGTTAAGAACCTATTCAAATCTATAAGCATCCTTGGGTCCACTTGAAGGATAATAGGAGGAGGCTCAGGGAAAATTGTTGCTTGCTGATCAGGGTATCTTAAAGATAGTGTAGAAAGAGCCAAGCTTTGCTGCTCCACATGTCTTTTACTCTGAACATTCTCCCCTTTTTGGTAGCATCATCATGAGAGCTTGATTAGGTAGAGGAAGAAGTCAGAGAGACTTAGACTGGTACATGCGTAACAGATCTCTCAATCTGTTTCTCAGCTAGTTGAGCCTTGAGATTTTCAATCTCAAGTTGCTAAGTGGCAGACCTATCATCTAAAGTCTTAACCCTGGATTCAAGTTTTGAGACTTTCGAAAGTAGGTCTCTTCTTGTGAGTTGCATACTTCCCTCATCTTCTTTAGACGAATCACGGGGAGATGAGGTAACATACCTAGTATGTTCATCCTTACCATCATATGTGGTTTATTGGCACCCTGGTTTCCCTTTCTTAATGATGTCTCTTTCAGAGTCCTCAAGAGGCAAAGTTGCCGTAGATTCAGTCTCAGAGATGTTACCACTATCCTGAGAGTTTAATGAGACACGCTCAGTAGTGATAGCGGAATCTACATGAGTCCCCTCCACATCAGTGGGACTCACCTCAGTTTGGGTTCTCTGATGGGGGCTAGAAATCAGAGGTTTCTCTAGTCTCAATTGATCCTTAGATGGGTGTTGTGGATTAACATCATGGCCTTGAAGAGACATGATTTCTTCATTAGTACCTATTAAAAGGTCCTTGAAGGACATGAAAGTTATGCCTAATGACCCGGGACCTTAATCAATATCTAGAGGCATTGAGCCTATGATTGGACTGTCCCTTTTTGGCTGCTTAGGGGAGTATAGTGACTCACCCTGTGGGCTAAAAGTTTGGGTTTGGGGCCCATGGGATTGAGACTGAGGAGACTTAATACCCATATTAAGGTCAATTGTGAAGGATGGTGGGACCTCAGACTGAGTGGGAGCCCATGTTTCCACTCTAGCCTTTTTGGATTGAACAGGGGGAACTTGTTCAATCAGAGAAGATTGAACAAGGGTTCGCTTGGAGCATCTCTGATATGTATATTTGGTGGGATGGGAAGGGAGATCTGGCATTGAGGTAGTTATTGCTGGTGTGGGCTCATTACCTAGGGGGTTAACAGAGATGTCACCAGAAGCCATTTGCTCAATCATGCCTGGAATAAGCGCAATATGTCTTCCATTGAAATTGGTGGACACCCTCCTCAGCACCTTGAAGATGGTCGGCCTCATGTGAGGGATAGGTAGAGTAGCTGCACAGACAAGCTTCTCCTGATCCAGCTCACAGTTGATTATATGTTGAATAAACCTGGGATACATGTAAAATGTCTCCCTTTGAAGGTTTCCTCTGAGGTTGTTCAACACAAATCTTGAATAGTTGAACCTGAGGCCCTTTACCAACCCGTGAACCAGGCATCCTAAATCATAGGGAATTTGATCCCCACCCCCGGACTTGTTTGATAGACAATGAAGAACAATATGAAGCAGGAACTTCCAGTTGTAAGAGAAGTTGAACTTGTATACAGTGGACTTGCTTACATCTCCACCATATCCCATTTGGGCATATGTGTCCTCTAAATTCAATTTGGGGAATTCAGTAGGATAACCCTCATCATGGAGTTCTAGGTGCTCCCTGATGATCTTTTTAGATATAACCAATTCTTGGCCGCAAATTCTTGACCTAATGACCCTAACTCCGTTCAGAGTGTCAATTTGACCATTTTCCCAATACTCGGCTTTGTGGTTTAATTAAACGGTGGGCTTAAATGTTAGGGCTGTGTACTAGGTGGACTAGGTTAGGAACTGGATGATTTCTGAGAAGTTAGCATCCTTGGAAGAGTCAAGGAGTGCGACTTGGTTGTGCTGAGGATTTAGTGCCATTGTTGGGAAATTAACAGAGAAAATGAAGTTGATTTGGGAGTAAAAGTGAAGACGAAGGAAGCTTAGGGCTATCAAATTGGTAAAAAGATTAAAAGGATAGGTCGGAAGTATTCAAATGGGTGAAATGGCGGATGGATAAGGTGAAGTGACAGTTTGGGGTAGATGTGATAAGGGCGGTAAGGTTAAAACCATTTAAATCCGAAATCATTAATAAAATCTTTACCTTTTTACAGAGTGGGACTCAAAAGATTTCCGTTACACAGTAAATCTTTCTTCCGAGAGTAAAAGCTTTTCTAAGAGTAATCTCTTCCGAAGCCAAACTTACTTCCGAAGGTATTTCATCCTAAGAGAAATTTACTTCTGAGAGTAAGGAGGTCTTCCGAATGAAAAAATTTTCAAGCTTCGAAAATAGATTTGATAGAACTGTCCTAAAGGAATTTTCCCTTGGAAGACAAATAACATATCTTCCGAGGGTTAATTTCTCTTCGGAAGAACTTAAACTTAACAAATTTTTGAAGAAATGCCTTTTGTAACAGGGCTTAGATTGTATGACAAAGACAAGACACACTTTAAAAGGTTTTTCAGAGGAGATAAACTAATTAATGTTTATCATCCCAATAGCTGTAATAAGATACTTAAATCTTTGTTCATCAAAAGCTTTGGTGAACAGATCAACATATTGTTCATTTGAGTCAACTTTGACTAGTTTAATCTGTTTTTCTTATGAATATCTCTAATGAAATGATACCTGATGTCAATGTGCTTTGTCTTGGAGTGCTTGACAGGATTTTCTGTAATGGAAATGACACTCTTGTTGTCAATATGAATAGGAGTCTCCATGAAATTGAATCCATAGTCTAGCATCTAGTTTTGAATCCATAACAGCTGAGCACAACAACTAGCAGCAACAATGTATTCAGATTCAGCAGTTGATATTGAGACACATGATTGCTTCTTGCATTGCCATGAGATGATCCTTACATAGAAAAATTGACATCCTCATGATGTTTATTTCTTGTTGATGTTGCAGCCACCATAGTCATTATCAGTGTAGCAATAGAGATTGAAGTTTTGATTCTTAGGATACCAGAGACCCAGCTTGGGAGCTCTTTAAGGTATCTTAGGATTCTCTTGGCAGCAACTAGGTGAGACACCTTTGGAGCAGCCTGATATCAAGCACAGATGCAAGTTGCTAACATGATATCTGTAACATCCGACCCATTTTCAAGCTACAAACCCAAACTCAAATCCATTTGAGTCAATATTATAAATCAAATTTATTATTTAGTTATTTTATTTATTTTTGTGTTCAAAAAACAATAAATGTGTCACTTAGTCAATTTAACTTAAACTCTATAATTTATAAAATAAATTTTAAAAGGTTAAAATTTATAAGATTTTAAATATTCAATAAAAATAAATAATGAAATTGTAAAGTTTTTGTGAGTTTATAAAATCTATATTGATTGTATAAAAAAACTAAGATGATTAAATTAAAATTATGTTTTAATATATTTGGAGTTTAAATTGTAATGATTCTATTAATTATTTATTTTATTTTAAACTTATTTTAAATTCCAATCATAACCCCCTTTTGAAAGACTTATAACTCACCATTAACACTATTCATAACCTTCTCCTAACTTCAACTATAAAAGCAAGCTTTAGGCCTCACTTTTCATTTGCTCATTCTTCAAAAATCTCACTCACATATCTTTCTTTCATCCATTAGTTTTGATCAATTTCAAGAATTTTCTTTTACAAGTAATTTCAAGAAGTTTCTAATACTAAGGTAATATTATATTGCTTTTATATTATGTATTTATACATTGTTTCAATCATCCTAACATCCAATTGTTCTCATGACTTTATGTTCTTATTTTTATTATTTCTTCTACTAAATCTCTTTTAATTTTAATCATTATTATTTGATCACTAATCTTCTAACATTCACTAACCTTATAACATTCACTGTCATTTCTAAATCAAGCTAACAACACGCAAACGTAAACAAAGAATCCCGTTTGCATATGGACGGCTATGCCGCCGCATTCGGTTATTCCACAAGATTATTTCTCTAAGTGATGCCTATGCTAAAGTCTTGGAATATTTTTATAACTCAAATGAAGTCTAACATACCATATATCGACATAATAAATTTGTTCTAACCCGTTTCATGCTTTAACAATTTTAAAAGTGCATATAAGTGCCTTACTATAATTTTGGCAGAATATAGTCTGACTTCAACTGACCATAACTTGGTCATAACAAACTAAATTTTAGTAAACTCAGATTCCAATATTAATTTCATCGAATTACCTTTTTAACGATAGTTTATACATCTTCAAACTCAATCGGACGACTCAACAATAGCCTTCACAAGATAAGTATGCATTTCAGCACCTTCTGTCTTGTGCTGCTGTTTTGACCTATTTACAGGTCTTTTCATAAAAACATTTCTAAACAAAAGTTGTTCGGGAGACTCTGAAATAGTTAAATGTAAATTTTTATAATTTTTTGAAACCGTTTGATATTTTTAAAACCTATTCAAACACGTACCAAACATTCTATCCAGAATCTGAAAAATTATGTAATAATCCTTTTTCAATCTACCTTTCGCCTTTTGGCAAACTCTAAACGTCCTAACTTATTTTAATGAATTTCGACCTCAAATTATTATTTTTTTATCCTTTAGGACATCACCTTTAACTCTTGAACATCCAAGTTTTCTTATGAACTCTACAACTATCATTATACAATGTGAGTATTCATTGCTCATTTTTATATTTTATGTTTTGGGGAAATCATGTGATTCAATATTCAATTATTGTTATTCATTGTTATTCTATTTCATTCTAAATTCAATTCAATACATGCTATGTTATTACTTGCAATTATGTGTTCATAGTTAGATAAACTTGATGATACAATCATTAATTCATGCAATCACGGTAACAATGATAGATCTATTGGTTTGACAAACCCATCTCATTTGTTTAGTCGCGTGGTGATTGGAACCGAAATCATTCATTCTATAAGGCTTCGTCTGCGGACCGAGTCAATTCGGTCATTAGGTTTGATTGTGTTGCTTTGTCTTTTATGTTACACTATTGTATTATAAGTCTTGACATTGCCATGTGAATTGAATTGTTTTCGATCATTTGATCAATCTATATATGTATTCAAACTTGTGATTACTCACCGGCTAATTCGTTAGCTAACTCGTTACTTTCTCACATGATTTTAGGAATGAAGATTAGTGGACTTCTAAATGCACACTTAGGATTTGGGCTTAGTCAAAGTTGAAGACAAATTTCATTATGTTATTAATTGATTGTATTGTATTGATTGATTAGTATTATTCAATGAAAATAACATTTAATATTATTTCAACTAATTTAATTCCATGAGCTATGAATAATCGATTCACATTCGTCCGCCCCCATGATTCCTCCGTCGGTCGGGGTGTGACAGATTGGTATCAGAGCCATAGTTATAGGGAATTAGGTAATCACCTAGACTATAACTAAGAACCTTATACATGAGTCCTCTCATGTAGTTGTTATGCTTAGATAAGATTTTATGTGCCTTATATGCTTAAACATGATTATGTGATTATATGCCTTACATGATATTTCCTTATACCTTAATTCTTACCAATGCCTACATGATTCTCAATTCATAATCTAAGGCATTATGCCTAAATCAAATGGTTTTCTAATTTTGAGTTTTGAATTGTTATTCATGGTTTTTAAATCCCATCAAAGTCTGTGTCCCATAACTGAAAACATGCAATGCTGGAAGAGTTGGATGCCTGTATCTCGAGGTGTTCTGTCTAGGCAAGGTATTCATATAAATCCAAATCAACCGATGGATCCGTTTACCTTACCTGGGAACCCTTGAGGTGAGTGTCCGCTTATAGGTACGCATGTCTTCAATAAGATTGTGGTTGACCTAATACTTTGATAAGTCAATGTATTCGCTTTGGTTTACGAACCGAACGTTTACACTCGAAACATCTCATTGGTACTTTGAATCATCTTATCATTGATTTTGTTTTTTGGAATTCTAAAACTCATTATTCAATTCTCATAAGGTTACTTGATAATCTTTCCAAATGTCCTTTCATCAAAACCGTACCCGCTCTGGAAAACCATTACAATTGAATCTGTCATTCTGAACTAAATCATTAATCTTAACAAGCACGATTTTTCTATAGATTTTATTCTAATACACTTGAAAATTTTCGATGTCATAGTAGGCATGGATTGGTTACCATGTTGAAGCTGTCTGTTTCGATGAAACTCAAATTATTGACTCTATTCATTTCGTCTTGAAATTCGAGGAAATCAAACCACTCATGTATAATCAAATTCCTATTGTCAAAGTTTGTTATTAGCCTAAACGTGACCTAGATTTTACTTGGGAACGTGAATACTCAATAAAAAAAGTACCCTTATCTCTTTGCATTGGCCTCTTCGTGATTAAATTTCGGGACGAAATTTCCTAAAGTAGGGGAGACTGTAACATCCGACCCATTTTCAAGCTACAAACCCAAACCCAAATCCATTTGAGTCAATATTATAAATCAAATTTATTATTTAGTTATTTTATTTATTTTTGTGTTCAAAAAACAATAAATGTGTCACTTAGTCAATTTAACTTAAACTCTATAATTTATAAAATAAATTTTAAAATGTTAACATTTATAAGATTTTAAATATTCAATAAAAATAAATAATCAAATTGCAAAGTTTTTGTGAGTTTATAAAATCTATATTGATTGTATAAAAAAACTAAGATGATTAAATTAAAATTAGGTTTTAATATATTTAGAGTTTAAATTGTAATGATTCTATTAATTATTTATTTTATTTTATATTTATTTCAAATTCCATCATAACCTTCTTTTGAAAGACTTATAACTCACCATTAACACCATTCATAACCTCCTCCTAACTTCAACTATAAAAGCAAGCTTTAGGCCTCACTTTTCATTTGCTCATTCTTCAAAAATCTCACTCACATATCTTTCTTTCATCCATTAGTTTTGATCAATTTCAAGAATTTTCTTTTACAAGTAATTTCAAGAAGTTTCTAATACTAAGGTAATATTATATTGCTTTTATATTATGTATTTATACATTGTTTCAATCATCCTAACATCCAATTGTTCTCATGACTTTATGTTCTTATTTTTATTCTTTTTCTACTAAATCTCTTTTAATTTTAATCATTATCATTTGATCACTAATCTTCTAACATTCACTAACCTTATAACATTCACTGTCATTTCAAAATCAAGCTAACAACACGCAAACGTAAACAAAGAATCCCGTTTGCATATGGACGGCTATGCCACCGCATTCGGTTATTCCACAAGATTACTTCTCTAAGTGATGCCTATTCCAAAGTCTTGGAATATTTTTATAACTTAAATGAAGTCTAACATACCATATATCGACATAATAAATTTGTTCTAACTCGTTTCATGCTTTAACAATTTTAAAAGTGCACATAAGTACGTTACTATAATTTTGGTAGAATATAGTCTGACTTCAACTGACCATAACTTGGTCATAACAAACTAAATTTTAGTAAACTAAGATTCCAATATTAATTTCATCGAATTATGTTTTTAACGATAGTTTATACATCTTCAAACTCAATTAGATGACTCAACAATAGCCTTCACAAGATAAGTACGCATTTCAGCACCTTCTATCTTGTGCTGCTGTTTTGACCTATTTACTGGTCTTTTCATAAAAACGTTTCTAAGCAAAAGTTGTTCGGAAGACTCTGAAATAGTTAACTGTAAATTTTTATAATTTTTTGTAACCTTTGATATTTTTAAAACCTATTCAAACACGTACCAAACATTCTATCCAGAATCTGAAAAATTATGCAATAATCCTTTTTCAATCTAGCTTTTGCCTTTTGGCAAACTCTAAACGTCCTAACTTCTTTTAATGAATTTCGACCTCAAATTATTGTTTTTTTATCCTTTAGGACATCACCTTTGACTCTTGAACATCTAAGTTTTCTTATGAACCCTACAACTATCATTATACAATGTGAGTATTCATTGCCCATTTTTATATTTTATATTTTGGGGAAATCATGTGATTCAATATTCAATTATTGTTATTCATTGTTATTCTATTTCATTCTAAATTCAATTCAATACATGCTATGTTATTACTTGCAATTATGTGTTCATAGTTAGATAAACTTGATGATACAATCACTAATTCATGCAACCACGGTAACAATGATAGATCTATTGGTTTGACAAACCCTCCCCATTTGTTTAGTCGCGTGGTGATTGGAACTGGAATCATTCATTCTATAAGGCTTCGTCTGCGGACCGAGTCAATTCAGTCATTAGGTTTGATTGTGTTGGTTTGTCTTTTATGTTACACTATTGCATTATAAGTCTTGAAATTGCCATATGAATTGAATTGTTTTCAATCATTTAATCAATCTATATATGTATTAAACCTATGATTACTCACGGGCTAATTCGTTAGCTGACTCGTTACTTTCTCACATGATTTCAGGAATGAAGATTAGTGGACTTCTAAATGCACACTTAGGATTTGGACTTACTCAACGTTAAAGACAAATTTCATTATGTTATTAATTGATTGTATTGTATTGATTGATTAGTATTATTCAATGAAAATGACATTTAATATTATTTCAACTAATTTAATTCCATGAGCTATGAACAATCGATTCATATTTGTCCGCCCCGATGATTCTGCCATCGGTCAGGGTGTGACAATATCAGGTCTACTTTCTATGAGATACATCAGAGATCCAATGATTGCCCTATACTGATGTTGATCAGTATCCTCCCCCTTAGAGTCAGGACAGAGATTGTGATTTCTGGGAATAGGAGTCTTTGCTGGCCTACAATCCTTCAAAATCTTTCTAAAATGTCATTTAGATTGATTGGTAAAGAACCCTTCCTTCATTTGCTTTACCTGAATTCCAAGAAAAAAGTCCATTTTCCCATGGAACTCATCTCAAACTTCTTCTTCATAATACTCTCAAAGTCCTTACACATTTGGTCATTTGAGGAACCAAATATTATGTCATCAATATAGACTTGTACGAGCCAAATGTGTTTCCCGGACTTTCTTATGAATAAGGTCTTGTCAATGGTACCTCTGGGGTAAACATTCTTCAGGAGCTGAGACAAAGTCTCATAGCACAGCCTAGGTGCTTGGTGCAGCCCATAGAGAGCTTTATCAAATTTGCACACATAGTTGGGGTGTTGTGGGTCTTCAAATCCTAGAGGCTGGCACCCATAGACTTCTCTGTCTATATCCCCGTATAAAAAACACATTTGACATCAAGCTGGTAGACTGTAAAATTCTTGGATGCTGCATAAGCAAGAAAGATCCTCACTGCCTCAAGTCTTGCAACAGGTGCAAAGACATTAGTGTAATCAATTCCCTCCTCTTGTGTGTATCCTTGAACTACCAGTCTTGCCTCGTTCTTGGTAATCAAGCCTCTATTATCTCTCTTGTTCCTGAATACCCACTTTATGCCAATGGATACTTGACCGGATGGTAATGGACATAAGGTTCCAAACCTTTTGTCTTTTGAATTGAAGTAACTCTTCTTGCATTGATTCAACCCAACTACTATCCTTTAAAGCTTCCTTTACCTTGCTTAGCTCCATCTGAGAAAGGAATCATGAGTAAAAGAAGACATTCCCATTATGAGTTTGTCTTCTTGTTCTCACACCTTCAGAAACATCTCCAATGATGTTCTCAGCTGGGTGAGTGTTGTGAATCATGAGCCAAGGGATCACATCCAATTGCATGGAGAGATCTAGATATGAAATGTTCTGCTCAAGATTTTGAACACTTGGAGCAGCTGAGGTCTCACGTTCATTGAATGAGGACTGATTGAATGAAGGAGAGACAAAATCAGTATCATTTGGCTATGAAGTAGCATTAACAGTTGCCTGTTACTTCAAAATACTGCTTCCATCAGCTTGGTGTTTTGTATTGTTTGAGTTGTCACTTGATGAGTTTTGAGGCTTACTTTGTTGACAACTTTTTAAAGCTCCACTGGTTCTTGAGATAGGCATACTATCAGATCTTCTAATTGTGGGAGCTTGATTTTCAACAACTCTTGGAAAACTTAGAAGAGGTCTAGGTAACTCAAATAGTTGGTCATCATCAGAATCACTTTGAGTACCTATTACAGCTGAAACATTCTCACAAGAAGGTTTAGAATAGTTTGAAAACAACTCTAAATCAAAGATATGATCAGGTCCATTCTGTAAGGATTCCTGAAGTCTGATGCAACCCAAAACAGCCTAAGTGTCTCAGCAACATGCACTAAGTACTGAAGTGAAGAATGCTTCGGAAGTTTTACACAAAGCATTAGAAAATACTCTAAGTGTAAAACTTCCGAAGCCAAGACCAATATCTTCCGAAGCCAAACATGAAGTCTTCCGAAGCTTCAGAGACAAAGTCTTCCGAAGGCTTCAACCTATGAAGACAGATTTCTTCCGAAGACTTTTAGTACACATGCTTTATCTGATGTACTGTTCCATAAAGCACCTTTTCCGCTGCATCTCTGTAAAGTCACCAACTTACATGAGTTGGTGGAAAGGGCCTTGCTTTTGGTAACTGTTACATTGAGGTCTTGAGTCTTCAACTTTCCACTTATGTACTTTATTCCTTTTTGTATTGTATAAGATGTGAGCTATGGCATGTCATAGTACAAGGTCAAAAAGGCAGATATGCCTTTTGATCCTACAATTGATTTTGTGTTAGTGTCCTAGTCAATTGTATCCAGCTGGCTTTCAAAGTATAGCCGGCTGTAGGTTGTAGTATAAGTATTTCAAGTTCTTGTATCTTTTCTTATGCTTTGTAACACTTGTAAAAGAACTTGGAGAAGCAATATACTGCATCCTTGAAACCATATTCTCTCTGTTTTCTGTCTCTTGCTTTACTTGTGTTCTTTGTATCACCTTTGGTTACCCAGTTCACTGTTTGATTAGAGCTTTAGTTAATCTCCTCATTGTGTTGTTGTGTTGTAATTGTGCTTAAGCCCTTAACGGTCCTGCAATTGGTATCAGAGCTTTCCAGGCTCTTGATATAAGATCTAACCATCTTAAGATCCCTCCACACACACAAAAGCTAAACTCTTCAAATGGCTGCCATCTCTAAGACTGATATGGAGACTGGAACCATGAAAAAAATCCCCACTGATCACTCTTGATGATTTTTGACACCTGGTGCATGAGGATGGAAGGCTTCATCAGGTCTCTTGATTCAAGAATGTGGGAATCTGTTGAGAATGGACCTTTCATACCCAGCACCCCTCTGCTACTGGTGCTGGTATGATTCCTAAAGATGTGGCCAACTACTCAGATGAAGATAGAAAAAGAGTAGAGATTGACAGGAAGCCATGACTGCTCTTCAGACTGCTCTCCCAAACCTCTGTATACAGAGGTTTTAAGAAGTGCAAGACAGCCAAACAGCTGTGGGATGCACTGAAGCTGATGTATGAAGGCTCCTCTGAAGCCAAGGAGAACAGAAAAGATCTTCTGAAGCAGCAGTTTGAAAATTTCACCTTCAAAGCAGGTGAGACCATGACCCAACAATACTTCAGGTATGTTGAGATTGTGGATACCCTAGTGGATGGAGGAGTTCCTCTTGAGAACAGGGACATTGTAAGGAAGTTCATGTCCTCACTTTCCTAGGCAATGGACACACTATTGTGTGGTGATCAAGAGGACTGAGAACCTTAAGACTCTTACTCTTACAGAGTTGTATGGGATTCTCAGTGGATACCAGATGGAGATGAACATGCAAGGTTCATCTGGCAACTCCAACAATCAAATGGGTTCAGCCCTTCATGTGGTTGAAAGGGACAGCATAGAACCCAATCATCTCTTATGCTACCCTGACAACTCACAAAAGGGTCCTTTCATCACCTTCCCGGAGACACCAGGGAGAACTTTACTCAAGGAAGCCCATTCCAAGAGACAAGTTCTTCTCAAGCCTTTGTGTCTGCAGATGAAAGCTGTGGGAATTATCTCTTCACTCTTGAAGACCTGGACTGTATCCATCCAGATGACCTGGAATACATGGAGATAGTTCAGCAGATGGCTCTCCTCACTCACAGAGCCAAGAAGTTCTACAAGAGGACAGGAAGAAGATTTCCAAGCAATGCTACCAGTAGTAAGTTTGGGCTGGATAAAAGCAAAGTTAAGTGTTACAACTGTAACCTTATGGGTCACTTTGCCAGGGAGTGTAAGGCACCTAAAGCAAATGGGGGCCAAACACAACCCAGACCAAACTTACTGACAAAGCTCCTCAGGCTAGAAGACAAACAAAGCAACATGCTGCTGTTGCTGTTGAAGAAGGAGGCTTTGACTGGAGTTTTCAGGTGGAGGATGCTTCTCCAAACCAAGCACTGATGGCTGACCATGATGAAGCCAAGGTATTGGACATCTTTGCTCCCCTGAATGCATTGCTAAAGTAAATAGATACAGGTCCTATAACCTAGAGATGAGATCTGATCTTGAGTCATTAAACATATTAAAATCTGATTTTAGAAAGTCTGAAAATGATTACAAGTTAAAGATAGAGGACTTGGAGAAAACCATTTCAGTACTAAAACATGAACATACAGATTTCAGAACTCAGATCCAGATCTCATCACTAAGTAACTGAGTGCCAGGCTGAGCTTGTGATCAGCAAAGCCAAGGCAGAGAAGAGTGTTCTTGAAGAAGAGACCTTCAAGAACATGATATCCTCATCCCTGCACAACAAGGTTGTTATCAAAATAGACAGGGACTAGGATCAAATGAGATAGCTCCTCCACACACAATCTTGTCTGTAAGATCTCCTAGGTGTGGAACTTGTGAAGATGAGCTTCCTCTCATAGATCCTGTAAGTGAGGATGATGAAGAAGTGATAGTGAAGAATTCCTCTGAGAAGAGTGAAGAAGAGAGATTCTTCCAAGGGCCACTATCCTTCTGAGGAGAAGAAATCAACTGTGATGACCAAGTCCAAAAGAAAGAACTTGATCAGAAAGAGCAAAAGAAGGCAAGAAGGCTCAAGAAATCAAGGCTACTTTTGATGCTAAGCAGAAACAAGTTTTTATCTCTGCAGGTTTCAAAGTAGTAAGGACTGAAGACATCAACCAAGACTCCTCAGCTAAGAGTCATGGTTCTTGTTCAAATCATCTCAGTGCCAAGAAGAAGACTGAGCTGCTGTGTACCACTGCTGCACAGCCTGGACCATCAAACTCCAAGAACAGTTCACAGCCCAAGGAACTGTCTCAGCATCTACCAAGATGAAGGTGGAGAAGGGATGTGACCAAAGCCAGTCTTGCTCTCAAAGGAGACTTCTTTGAAGAAGAAAATGTTATGTGTTATGTGTGAAAGTACTTCTCACATTGCTAAGGATTGCCCATACAATCCTAAAAGTACTGTCCACATGACTAAAACAAAGACTTCAAAGAGTCTCAAGAAGTCTCAAGCTTCGGAAGGAAAGTCTGTTTCCTTCGGAAGCTCCAAATCAAAGAAGAGGTAAGTGGAAAATTACCTTCGGAAGCAAAGTTGGTCTCGGAAGAAAGGAGTTCTTCCGAAGCACTAAAGTCTGCTGCAGTGACTGTAGATTCTTCCGAAGGATCAGTCATCAAAACTTGTGAAGTTCCAAAAGCTTCTAAGGTTTTGAAGGTCAAGTCCAAGACTCCAAAGGTGGTGTGGAAGTCTAAGAAAGACCAAATGACTGAGGTTTCTCCATCAACAACAGCTGAAGATCCCCATAGTACAACCATAGGATCTATTACTGTTGCATTACCTTCTATTACTGTTAATGAGCCCAAGACAAGTAAGGCTTGGGTTTCCAAATGTAACTAATCATTTTCTCTGTGCAGGAACAGCTCAAGACCAACAGGAATGTCTGGATAATTGACAGTGGCTGTTCCAGGCACATGACAGGCAATAGGTCTCTACTCCATAATTTTGAGAGAATTGATGGAGGACCAGTTGCTTTTGGAGGAGATGAAGGTGGTTACATTTCTGGAAGGGGCAAGGTCACAAATGGTAAGCTCAGCATTGAGAAGGTAAACTTTGTTAAGGAGCTTGGGTACAATCTTCTGAGTGTATCCCAATTTTGTGATCAGAGTCATAACATGCTCTTTACTGAGCATGAGTGCATTGTTCTCAAGCCTGGTGTGGTCATTCCTCATGAGCATATCCTGCTCAGAGCCCCCAGGAAAGGGAACATGTACAAGATGGATTTGCAAGAAACATCTCCCTCAGGAGAAGTTTCATGCTTTCTATCTAAAGCAAATAGTGATGAGTCTTTCCTATGGCATAAAAGAATGTGCCATGTAAACTTTAAGAACATGAATAAATTAATTAAACATGATCTGGTAACTGGAATGCCAAAGAAAAGTTTACTAGTGATGATCATTGTGTGGCATGCCTGAAAGGGAAGCAACACAAGGTATCTCACAAGCCTAAGGAAAAGAACTCCATCACTACTCCCCTACACTTGTTACATATGGATCTCTTTGGCCCCACCAGTGTAATGAGTTTAGGAAGGACCTCTTACTGTCTGGTGATCACAGATGATTTTACAAGATTCACTTGGGTCTTCTTCCTTAGAACTAAGGATGAAACCCCTGAGATTCTGAAGAATTTCATCTTAAAAGTTGAGAATCAATGTGATCACAAGGTCAAAACCATAAGATGTGATCAGGGAACTGAATTCAAGAACCAAATCCTTGATGCATTTTGTGATGAAAAAGGTATTACAAGACAATATAGTGCTCCCAGGACTCCTCAGCAAAATGGAGTTGCTGAGAGGAGAAACAGGACACTTATTGAAGCTGCAAGAACTATGTTGTCTGACTCTAAACTGCCTATCACCTTCTGGGCAGAGGCAGTCAATACTGCTTGCTATGTGCAAAACAGAGTTTTAGTAGTTAAGACACATGGTAAGACTCCTTATGAACTTTGGCACAAGAGGAAACCTTTCATTGGTTTTCTCAGGTCATTTGGATGTCCCTGCACCATCTTGAATACCAAAGATCAAATTGCCAAGTTTGCTGAGAAATCAGATGATGGACATTTCATTGGATACTCTTCTCAAGCTAAAGCTTATAGAGTATACAATCTCAGAACTAGAATTGTTGAGGAGTCAGCCAATGTGACTTTCAATGAGCACACTCCTTGTGTGGCTGGTTCTGGTCCGGATTGGCTGTTTGATCTTGATTTAGTTACCAACTGTTTTAACAAATCTTGTGAGCATGTTTCAGGATCTGCAGAAAATCTAAATACAGGTGATCCTGATCCAAGATTTGAGCTAGGAAGACCTTCAACTCATACATCTTCAGCTCCAGTTGGAACTACTTCAGCAAATGAGGTTTCTATCAGCACAACAATGACAAATTCAGCTGATACATCTGGCATGCCTTCAAATTCCAGCTCAGAGGCCTCTCAACCAGATAAAGACACCTCACTTGTAGAAGACAACAATGGTGATGGTGATAGTGATCAGGAATTTCTTGATGCTAATAACCATACCATAGATGACAACATCAATGATGTCTCACACTCATTGGATCAAGTTAATCTTGATAAGTGTGATAATGTGGAGGGTGAATCTTCAAGACCAGATTTAAATTTCTCAAATTTAGATCTTTCTCAACAACTTGCTGTGATCCCTCAGCTAAGGATCCACAAGTCTCACCCCACCACAAACATCATTGGAGATGTTGTCACAGGGGTAAGAACAAGAGGACAAACCCATGAAGCAAATGTTTGTCTTCACTCTTGTTTCTTATCTCAGATAGAGCCCAAGAAAGTTGATGAAGCTCTAAAGGATGGAAGTTGGGTTGAAGCTATGCAACAAGAGCTGCTTCAATTCAAAAGGCAGAAAGTTTGGAACCTTTGTCCTCTTCCTCATGGGAAGACTACCATTGGAACCAAATGGGTTTTTAGAAACAAGAAGGATGATAGGGGAATCATCATCAAGAACAAGGCAAGACTAGTTGTTCAAGGATACACACAAGAAGAAGGGATTGACTACACTGATGTCTTTGCTCCTGTAGCAAGACTAGAAGCTGTTAGGATATTCCTGGCATTTGCTGCATCCAAGAACTTCAAGGTCTACCAACTTGATGTAAAGTGTGCTTTCTTATATGGAGTGATTGATGAGGAGGTTTATGTCAAACAGCCACCTGGTTTTGTAGACCCTGATCATCCTGATTATGTCTGCAAGCTTGACAAAGCTCTTTATGGGCTGCATCAGGCACCCAGGAAGTGGTATGAGACACTATCTGAGTATCTCTGTAAGCATGGATACAGAAGAGGTACTATAGATGGAACTCTCTTCATCAAAGGACAGGGAAATGACTTATTGCTGGTTCAAGTATATGTTGATGACATCATCTTTGGTTCAACTAATCCAAAGCTCTGCAAAGACTTTGAGAAGCTGATGAAAGACAGATTTGAGATGAGTTCAATGGGAGAACTCAACTTCTTTCTGGGAATTCAAGTGAAGCAGGTTGAAGATGGCATCTTCATAAGTCAGTCAAAGTATGTTCAAGACATACTCAAGAGGTTCAATATGACTGATTGTAAGATTGCTAAGACACCCATAGCCAGAAACCACTCCCTTGGTCCAGATCTTGAGGGGGAGTGTGTAGATGAGCACTTATACAGGGCTATGATTGGGTCTCTTATGTATCTTACAGCTAGCAGGCCTGATATCATGTTTGCTACATGTATTTGTGCAAGATATCAAGCCAACCCTAAGATGTCTCACTTAATCACTGTGAAAAGGATTTTAAGATACCTCAAAGGTGCTTCAACACTTGGTCTATGGTATCCAAAGAATCCAAATTTCAATCTGTATGCCTATACAGATAGTGATTATGGTGGTTGCAATATGACTGCAAAGTCTACATCTGGGGGATGTCAATTCCTTGGTGGAAGGGTGGTCTCATGGCAATGCAAGAAACAATCCTGTGTGTCTGCATCAACTGCTGAGGCTGAATACATTGCTGCTGCAAGCTGCTGTGCTCAAGTGCTTTGGATTCAAAATCAGATGCTGGACTATGGATTTAACTTCAAAGAGACTCCTATCCACATAGACAACAATAGTGCTATCTCTATCACTGAGAACCCTGTGCAGCACTCAAGGACCAAACACATCAACATCAGGTATCATTTAATAAGGATAACTATGAAAAAGGATTAATTAAACTAGTCAAAGTTCATACAGATGAACAATATGCTGATCTGTTCACCAAAGCTTTTGATGAACAGAGATTTAAGTATCTGATATCAGCTATTGGGATGATTAACTTTGAGTAGACTTTTTATTAAAACTAATTCTAATTATTTCTTCTTAAAATATGTGTGTCCTAAGTTGTCTAGTTCATCACTTTCATAAGCTCATGTTTTCTTTGGATGTAAAATTCTTTTTGAAGACTTTCCTTAGATTCTTGAAAATTTTCTGATACTTCGGAAGATAAAATTTTATCTTCGGAAGAAAAACATGTCTTTAAAATAAATAACTGTCTAAGAGATTTTACCTTCGGAAGAAGTAAATTCATCTTCCGAAGCTTAAAATTCTTATCTCAGACACTTATCTATTTTCAAGAACCTTTTCCTTCCGAAGCAAAATTAACCTTCGGAAGCTTTGTTTATTTTCATACAAAGCATTCAAGGGTTTATTTCTCTTCCGAAGCATAAATTATCAAGACTCTCAGGAAAATCTTCCGAAGCCATTTTAGCTTCGGAAGCTTTTTAAATCAAAACTTCCGAAGACAAATAACTTCGGAAGCTTTTCGAATTCCAAGAAAACTACTTTTTGAGCAAAAGTAAACTACCTTTTCAGAGGTGGGACCGACTTTCGGATTTCAAAGTTTATCCTCTTTCATTAACTTTGGTTCAAATCCCTTTTCATATAAATACCCAACGGTTCCCCCTCTTTCCCACTATCTTCCTCAATTCTACTGTTTCTCTAACCTAATTCTCTAAACCGCCTTTGCTTTCTACCTTTCTTCACCCTTAAGCTTCTGAAATGGCCAACCTTAACCGCAGAAACAACCCTGATTTCTCCATGCAACTACACAGGCAACATAATCAAGTTGCTCTGTTAAGCTCTGAGAAAGATGCAAGTTTCTCAGAGATTTGCCAATTCTTGACTCTGTCAAATTATTTCACCTCCCTAACCATTGATCCTACTCTATATGAGGATCATTGCTTGAATTCTGGAAGACCTGCCAAGAGGTCATTATGGATGGGGAGAAGGCACTGTCTGCCACAGTGCAAGGGAGGACAATCTTCATCACTCCGGCCATCATTAACCAACATCTACAGCTGGATGATGAAGAAGGTGAGGTGTCCTTCCCAAAAGAAGCTGTTAATCATTCTTTTGAGCAGATGGGCTATGAGGGAGATTTCTCTGTAAAGACCTTTAGGAAAGGGAAGGTCTCATCCCAATGGAAATTCCTGCTCCATGTGGTTATCCACAGCTTGTCAAACAAGCATGGTGGATGGGACCAGATTCCTGAGGATCTCTCCTTTATAGTTCATGGAATGGTTCAGGGGTCAAGTTCAGGTATTCACAATTTGTTTATACTAATTTACTTGCAAACTTAGACTCCTTAGAGTATTACATGTTTCCTAGATATGTTCAACACATTCTCAACTGTGAACTGGGCTCACAGTTGAGGGAAACAGGTAATATTCTTAAATTGGGACAGATGAAGCCCGGCATCTTTAAAATAATGAAGAAGCCAACTGTAGGCTTCTCGGGGTAGAAACAGCCCTAGTCCCAAAAATGTTAGAGCTCATTGCTCAAGGTGACAACCTAGCAACACAAGCTAGTGTTGAACCCACACCTCTTTTGTCCCTTACCATTAAAAAGACCAGAAATCACCCTCACCTACCAAAGAAAATCCAAACGAACCCCTGCTCAGGCTATTGAGTCTGTGCAGGCCCCCAAATACTCAACCTTACAGGAAGAAGTGGACACTAGAGCTCCCACTTCTCCTGAGGAGCAAACCACTCCCATTACTTCACCTATCAGGGCTGAGGTTCCTCAAGCTCACCCTGATGAGCTCAATAGCCCAACAACCTTAAGCCTTCACTCTGAGTCTCAACACTCAAGTGGACAACCTTCAGGGGACAGCTACCATCCCCAGCCTTTGGATCTCAACCAACCAATTCCCAACCTATCCTTTTACACTGATGAAGACTTAGGATTCAGTGAGTACCATGAGTCTCTCTTCTCCTCCCCTACTCAAAGAGAGATGAGTACCTCTGACTCTCCTCAGTCTATCCCCCATCAGTCACCTATTACTGAGGTGGACACTTCTGAACCTGTTCAGGATGTCCATATGGAAGAGGCTCTCACTTTTGAAAGTGATTACATCATTAAGACCTCAACCATGGCAACTCAGCCCATTGGCATCTCAACTGAGGCTGCCAGTGAGCAGAGGAAAACCAGCAGCCAAGAAACTCAAGCTGGTGGTGAGAGAGAGGACTTTGGTCCAATCATCTCATCCCCCAATGAATCTTCTGATGAAGATGAGGGGAATTTGAGACTAAAGGTGCAAAAACTGTCAAAATGCACCTACTTAGTCTCTAAGGTTAGTCACTTGGAATCTCAGGTGACTACCCTGCAAAACAGGGTCAATGATCAGCAACTCCAGATTTCATATCTGCAGGAAAAACTAGCTGGGAGACCTTTAAGGAGAGCTCAACCAGGAACACAAGAACCTGTGGAAGTGATTGACTTATCCTCCAGCTCACCTATGCAAGTGGGTGATGCTACCAAAAAGGGGGAGAAAGTTGTTACAACCACAGAACCTGGGAGTTCTTCAGAGAGAATGGACATAGAGGACTCACCATCCTCACTTGCTGTTGTGCATTCTCAGCAACTTCCTCAAGTTCACATTAATGTGGACTCTATAGACTCTCTCATCAGGAGTCTCTTTGAGGAAGGTATACCAAGGGCTGTCTCATCTCCACCACTAGGAACTGGCAATCACATCATAAGGTGGAGGTATGATGATGACAGGAGAGCCCTCATACTTCAAAGAGTTCAAGGCCAACAAGAAGTTTTTCAATTCCAAAGCCTGAGCTTTTATGAAAGACTGGATTTAGTCAACTTGCCACTTGTCAATCATCCAAGCAATTCAAGACAAGCTGACAGGCTGGCTCAAAGAATCCAAGACAGGATCCTTGCAGAGTTCTCTCTAAGAAGGAGACTTAGGCAATCAGGCAATGTCATCGGTCAACTGGATGTTGAGGTGGACCCTAAGATTAGTTTCATAGGGGAAACCTTGACTGAAGGCCCAGTGACAGAACCTGAGACCCCTGTCTCATCATCAACAACTGCTGCTGAGGTCCAAACTCCATCTGAGACACCTGCTGGTGAAGGTGTTTCTCAGCCTCTCTCTGGCCAGAGCATGGAAGCTACTCCAAGCAATGAAGGCCAAGCTTCAATCCACCCTGAGTCACAAAGGTCTGTTGGTGACAAAGGGAAAAGGATAATGACTCCTGAGGAAATTGAGGAGGAAGAGAGAGAGAGGAAAAGGAGACTAAGGGAGAAAGTTCCACTGGGTCATCTAGCTTCATGCAAGCTGCAATCAGGGCTGCTCCCAGACCAAATACTCAAGATGATGAGTTAAGGGCAGTCAGGATTACCTACTTACAGACCAGGAACTATGACATTGATGAGATCATCTCCCTCCCCTTTAGAAGAACTAAATGAACTGGCTGACAGAGAAGTGTCAAGAGAGTTGAAGGAGAAAGAGGATGCAATGATACTTCTCCAACTCAAAGAGGAGAAGAGACAGAAAAGACTTTACAAGCATGCTCCTACTCTCTCACCAGTTCAAGAAAGTCCTGCACAGGAAGATGTGGCTCCACAAGAACCTCAGGTAGATAAAGAGGAAGATAGGATCAAGATGATCAACTACCTGAGTGCCACAGGCTTCTATCAGGCAGATGCACTTCTCCCTTTGTCCTATGACTTCATTGAGTTCGAGTATCTAAAGCAACTTGAGCTTGAGTTAGTCAAGGAAAGAAACAACCAAAAGGAAACTAAGGGAAGAAGCTGCAAAGTCAAGGGCCATCATTCAAAAGAATGCAAAGAAGTCTGCTGACAGACAAAGAATGGTGAGCTTCTTGAAGCTGTATGGATTCTCCGGAAGGAGACTTGGCCCCATGTCTCTATCCACTATGGATGAGCATATTAGGGTGATCAAGCAGAAGATTAAAAGTGGAGAACTCATTGACTTGCACTCTCTTCCAAGTCAAGTCCCACCTGAAGTGGAGGTCAAGTTTGAACAACCAGAGACACCTCAACCAGCACCTCCAGCTGAGCCCCAGCAAGCTTCATCTTCTGATCCTAGGCAGGGTCAAACTCCCTCTCCTTCTGAACCTGTGAGGGAGGAACACCCAACTGAGAAAGACACTGATGATCAACATGGTGCTGCAGACCAGTCTTCTCAGTTAAAGACAACCAAGAGGAAGAAGAGGATGGCTTCTAAACCAAAGACAAGAAGAAGAAGCCAAAGTCATCTACCTCTGCACCTCAGGCTGAATCAGATCAACCTGAGGAAGTGCATGATGAGGCAGCCCAATCAACTCCTATTCAAGTGGCTCCTCTAACTAGTGAGACACCCATCTTGTCCTGGACTTACTCTACCAATCCAGAAGAGATGGACTGTTATCAGAGATCAAGGTGTTGAGAATGTCTACTCATGGCAAGACATAATCAACTTACCTCTGCATGATCTCTTTGAGATGAGAAGATACTATGAAAGTCTTGATGATCCTGACCATCTCATGAAGAAAGGAATGGTCCTGATTGTACTGAAGACTACCAACATTTGAAGATCTTCCAAGTGTTTTGGTAGCATCAGCCTAGGGGGAGTTTGTAAGGATTCCTGAAGTCTGATGCAACCCAAAACAGCCTAAGTGTCTCAGCAACAACATGACTAAGTGAAAGAATGCTTCGGAAGTTTTACACAAAGCATTAGAAAATACTCTAAGTGTAAAATCTTCCGAAGCCAAGACCAATATCTTCCGAAGCCAAACATGAAGTCTTCCGAAGCTTCAGAGACAAAGTCTTCCGAAGCCTCAACCTATGAAGACAGATTTCTTCCGAAGACTTTTAGTACACATGCTTTATCTGATGTACTGTTCCATAAAGCACCTTTTCCGCTGCATCTCTGTAAAGTCACCAACTTACATGAGTTGGTGAAAAGGGTCTTGCTTTTGGTAACTGTACATTGAGGTCTTGAGTCTTCAACTTTCCACTTTATGTACTTTATCCTTTTTGTATTGTATAAGGATGTGAGCTATGGCATGTCATAGTCACAAGGTCAAAAGGCAGATATGCCTTTTGATCCTACAATTGATTTTGTTAGTGTCTAGTCAATTGTATCCAGCTGGCTTTCAAAGTATAGCCGGCTGTAGGTTGTAGTATAAGTATTTCAAGTTCTTGTATCTTTTCTTTATGCTTTGTAACACTTGTAAAAGAACTTGAGAAAGCAATATACTGCCTCCTTGAAACCCATATTCTCTTGTTCTGTCTCTTGCTTTACTTGTGTTCTTTGTATCACCTTTGGTTACCCAGTTCACTGTTTGATTAGAGCTTAGTTTTCTCCTCATTGTGTTGTTGTGTTTGTAATTGTGCTTAAGCCCTTAAACGGTCCTGCAGAACCTCTTGAGTATGTCTTGAACATACTTTTACTGACTTCTGAAGATCCATCTTCAACCTGCTTCACTGATTCCCAGAAAGAATTGATCTCCCATTGAACTCATCTCAAATCTGTCTTTTCATAGCTTCTCAAAGTCTTTGCAGAGCTTTGGATTAGTTGAACCAAGATGAGTCACTACATATACTTGAACCAGCATAAGAGTCTTTTTCCCTGTCCTTTGATGAAGAGAGTTCCATCTATAGTACCTCTCCTGTATCCATGTTTACACAAGATACTCAGATAGTGTCTCATACCACTTCCTGGGTTCCTGATGCAGCCTATAAAGAGCTTTGTCAAGCTTGCAGACATAATCAGGATGACAGGGTCTACAAAACCAGGTGGCTGTTTGACATAAACCTCCTCATCAATCACTCCATATAAGAAAGCACACTTTACATCAAGTTGGTAGACCCTTGAAGTTCTTGATGCAGCAAATGCCAGGAATATCCTAACAGCTTCTAGGCTTGCTACAGGAGCAAGACATCAGTGTAGTCAATCCCTTCTTCTTGTGTTATCCTTGAACAACTAGTCTTGCCTTGTTCTTGATGATGATTCCTCTATCATCCTTCTTAGTCCTAAAAACCCATTTGGTTCCAATGGTAGTCTTCCTATGAGGAAGAGGACAAAGGTTCCAAACTTTCTGCCTTTTGAATTGAAGCAGCTCTTGTTGCATAGCTTTAACCCAACTTCCATCCTTTAGAGCTTCATCAACTTTCTTGGCTCTATCTGAGATAAGAAACAAGAGTGAAGACAAACATTTGCTTCATGGTTTGTCCTCTTGTTCTTACCCCTGTGACAACATCTCCAATGATGTTTGTGGAGGGGTGAGACTTGTGGATCCTTAGCTGAGGGATCACAGCAAGTTGTTGAGAAAGATCCAAATTTAAGAAATTTAGATCTGGTCTGGAAGATTCACCCTCCACATTGTCACACTTATCAAGATTAACTTGATCCAATGAGTGTGTGACATCATTGATGTTGTCATCTATGGTATGGTTATTAGCATCAAGAAATTCATGATCACTATCACCATCACCATTGTTGTCTTCTACAAGTGAGGTGTCTTTATCTGGTTGAGAGGCCTCTGAGCTGGAATTTGAAGGCATACCAGATGTATCAGCTGAATTTGTCATATTGTGGTGATAGAAACCTCATTTGCTGAAGTAGTTCCAACTGGAGCTGAAGATGTATGAGTTGGGGTCTTCCTAGCTCAAATCTTGGATCAGGATCACCTGTATTTAAATTTCCTGCAGATCCTGAAACATGCTCACAAGATTTGTTAAAACAGTTGGTAACTAAATCAAGATCAAACAGCCAATCCGAACCAGAACCAGCTACACAAGGAGTGTGCTCATTGAAAGTCACATTGGCTGACTCCTCAACAATTCTAGTTCTGAGATTGTATACTCTATAAGCTTTAGCTTGGGAAGAGTATCCAATAAATGTCCATCATCTGATTTCTCAGCAAACTTGGCAATTTGATCTTTGGTATTCAAGATGGTGCAGGGAACATCCAAATGACCTGAGAAAACCAATGAAAGGTTTCCTCTTGTGCCAAAGTTCATAAGGAGTCTTACCATGTGTCTTAACTACTAAAACTCTGTTTTTCACATAGCAAGCAGTATTAACTGCCTCTGCCCAGAAGGTGATAGGCAGTTTAGAGTCAGACAACATAGTTCTTGCAGCTTCAATAAGTGTCCTGTTTCTCCTCTCAGCAACTCCGTTTTGCTGAGGAGTCCTGGGAGCACTATATTGTCTTGTAATACCTTTTTCATCACAAAATGTATCAAGGATTTGGTTCTTGAATTCAGTTCCTTGATCACATCTTATGGTTTTGACCTTGTGATCACATTGATTCTCAACTTTTAAGATGAAATTCTTCAGAATCTCAGGGGTTTCATCCTTAGTTCTAAGGAAAAAGACCCAAGTGAATCTTGTAAAATCATCTGTGATCACCAAACAATAAGAGGTCCTTCCTAAACTCATTACACTGGTGGGGCCAAAGAGATCCATATGTAACAAGTGTAGGGGAGTAGTGATGGAGTTCTTTTCCTTAGGCTTGTGAGATACCTTGTGTTGCTTCCCTTTCAGGCATGCAACACAATGATCATCACTTGTAAACTCTTTCTTGGCATTCCAGTTACCAGATCATGTTAATTAATTTATTCATGTTCTTAAGTTTACATGGCACATTCTTTTATGCCATAGGAAAGACTCATCACTATTTGCTTTAGATAGAAAGCATGAAACTTCTCCTAGAGGGAGATGTTTCTTGCAAATCCATCTTGTACATGTTCCCTTTCCTGGGGGCTCTGAGCAGGATATGCTCATGAGGAATGACCACACCAGGCTTGAGAACAATGCACTCATGCTCAGTAAAGAGCATGTTATGACTCTGATCACAAAATTGGGATACACTCAGAAGATTGTACCCAAGCTCCTTAACAAAGTTTACCTTCTCAATGCTGAGCTTACCATTTGTGACCTTTGCCCCTTCCAGAAATGTAACCACCTTCATCTCCTCCAAAAGCAACTGGTCCTCCATCAATTCTCTCAAAATTATGGAGTAGAGACCTATTGCCTGTCATGTGCCTGGAACAAAGCCACTGGAAACCCAAGTCTTACTTGTCTTGGGCTCATTAAGTGTAATAGAAGGTAATGCAACAGTAATAGATCCTATGGTTGTACTATAGGGATCTTCAGCTGTTGTTGATGGAGAAACCTCAGTCATTTGGTCTTTCTTAGACTTCCACACCACCTTCGGAGTCATGGACTTGACCTTCAAAACTTAGAAGCTTTTGGAACTTCACAAGTTTTGATGACTGATCCTTCGAAGAATCTATAGTCACTGCGGTAGACTTCAGTGCTTCGGAAGAACTCCTTTCTTCCGAGACCAACTTTGCTTCCGAAGGTAATTTTCCATTTACCTTCTTCTTTGATTTGGAGCTTCCGAAGGAAACAGACTTTCCTTCCGAAGCTTGAGACTTCTTTGAGCTCTTTGAAGTCTTTGTATTGGTCATGTGGACAGTACTTTTAGGATTGTATGGGCAATCCTTGGCAATGTGAGAAGTACTTTCACACATGACACATAACATTTTATTCTTCAAACAAGTCTCCTTTAGAGAGCAAGACTGGCTTTGGTCACATCCCTTCTCCACCTTCATCTTGGTAGATGCTGAGACAATTCTTTTGGGCTTTGAACTGTTCTTGGAGCTTGATGGTCCAGGCTGTGCAGCAGTGGTACACAGCAGCTCTATCTTCTTCTTTGCACTGAGATGATTTGAACATGAACCAGGACTCTTAGCTGAGGAGTCTTGGTTGATGTCTTCAGTCCTTACTACTTTGAAACCTGCAAAGATAAACACTTGTTTCTGCTTAGCATCAAAAGTAGCCTTGATTTCTCGAGCCTTCTTTGCTTTTCTTTTGCTCTTCCTGATCAAGTTCTTTCTCTTGGACTTGGTCATCACAGTTGATTTCTTCTCCTCAGAAGGATAGTGGCCCTTGGAAGAATCCTCTTCTTCACTCTTCTCAGAGGAATTCTTCACTACCACTTCTTTATCATCCTCACTTATAGGATCTATGAGAGGAAGCTCATCTTCACAAGTTCCATACCTAGGAGATCTTACAGACAAGATTGTGTGTGGAGGAGCTAAGTCCCTGTCTATTTTGATAACAAACTTTGTTGTGCAGGGATGAGGATATCATGTTCTTGAAGGTCTCTTCTTCAAGAACACTCTTCTCTGCCTTGGCTTTGCTGATCACAAGCTCAGCCTGGCACTCAGTCAACTTAGTGATGAGATCTTGGATCTGAGTTCTAAAATATGTATGTTCATGTTTTAGTACTGAAATGGTTTTCTCCAAGTCCTCTATCTTTAACTTTTGATCATTTTCAGACTTTCTAAAATCAGATATTAATATGTTTAATGACTTAAGCTCAGATCTCATCTCTAAGTTGTAGGACCTATATCTATTTACTTTAGCAATGCATTCAGGAGAGCAGAGATGTTCCAACACCTTGGCTTCATCATGGTCAGCCATCAGTGCTTGGTTTGGAGAAGCATCTTCCACCTGAAAGCTCCAGTCAAAGCCTCCCTCTTCAACAGCAACAGCAGCATGTTGCTTTGTCTTCTCAGCCTGAGGGGCTTTGTCAGTGTAGTTTGGTCTGGGTTGTGTTTGGCTCCCATTTGCTTTAGGTGCCTTACACTCCCTAGCAAAGTGACCCATAAGGTTACAGTTGTAACACTTTACTTTGCTTTTATCCAGCCCAAACTTACCACTGGTAGCATTGCTTGGAAATCTTCTTCTTGTCCTCTTGTAGAACTTCTTGGCTCTGTGAGTGAGGAGAGCCATCTGCTGAACTATCTCCATGTATTCCAGGTCATCTGGATGGATACAGTCCAGGTCTTCAAGAGTGAAGAGATAATTCCCACAGCTTTCATCAGTAGACACAAAGGCTTGAGAAGAACTTGTCTCTTGGAATGGTCTTCCTTGAGAAAGTTCTCCCTTGGTGTCTCCGAGAAGGTGATGAAAGGACCCTTTGTGAGTTGTCAGGGTAGCATATGAGATGATGTTGGTGTTCTATGCTGTCCCTTTCAACCACATGAAGGGCTGAACCCATTTGATTGTTGGAGTTGCCAGATGAACCTTGCATGTTCATCTCCATCTGGTATCCACTGAGAATCCCATACAACTCTGTAAGAGTAAGAGTCTTAAGGTTGTCAGTCCACACAATAGTGTGTCCATTGCCTAGGAAGTGAGGACATGAACTTCCTTACAATGTCCCTGTTCTCAAGAGGAACTCCTCCATCCACTAGGGTATCCACAATCTCAACATACCTGAAGTATTGTTGGGTCATGGTTTCACCTGCTTTGAAGGTGAAATTCTCAAACTGCTGCTTCAGAAGATCTTTTTTGTTCTCCTTGGCTTCAGAGGAGCCTTCATACATCAGCTTCAGTGCATCCCACAGCTGTTTGGCTGTCTTGCACTTCTTAAAACCTCTGTATACAGAGTTTGGGAGAGTAGTCTGAAGAGCAGTCATGGCCTTCCTGTCAATCTCTACTCTTTTTCTATCTTCATCTGAGTAGTTGGCCACATCTTTAGGAATCATACCAGCACCAGTAGCAGAGGGGGTGCTGGGTATGAAAGGTCCATTCTCAACAGATTCCCACATTCTTGAATCAAGAGACCTGATGAAGCCTTCCATCCTCATGCACCAGGTGTCAAAATCATCAAGAGTAATCAGTGGGGATTTGTTCATGGTTCCAGTCTCCATATCAGTCTTTGAGATGGAAGCTATTTGAAGAGTTTAGTTTTTGTGTGTGTGAGGGATCTTAAGATGGTTAGATCTTATATCAAGAGCCTGGAAAGCTCTGATACCAATTGCAGGACCGTTTAAGGGCTTAAACACAATTACAACACAACAACACAATGAGGAGATTAACTAAACTTTAATCAAACAGTGAACTGGGTTAACCAAAGTGATACAAAGAACACAAGTAAAGCAAGAGACAGAACAAGAGAGTATGGGTTTCAAGCAGGCAGTATATTGCTTTCTCAAGTTCTTTTACAAGTGTTACAAAGCATAAAGAAAGATACAAGAACTTGAATTACTTATACTACAACCTACAGCCGGCTATACTTTGAAAGCCAGCTGGATACAATTGACTAGACACTAACAAAATCAATTGTAGGATCAAAAGGCATATCTGCCTTTTGACCTTGTGACTATGACATGCCATAGCTCACATCCTTATACATTACAAAAAGGAAAAAGTACATAAAGTGGAAAGTTACAGACTCAAGACCTCAATGTACAGTTACCAAAAGCATGGACCTTTTCACCAACTCATGTAAGTTGGTGACTTTACAGAGATGCAGCGGAAAAGGTGCTTTATGGAATAGTACATCAGATAAAGCATGTGAACTAAAAGTCTTCGGAAGAAATCTGTCTTCATAGATTGAAGCTTCGGAAGACTTTGTCTCTGAAGCTTCGGAAGACTTCATGTTTGGCTTCGGAAGATATTGGTCTTGGCTTCGGAAGATTTTACACTTAGAGTATTTTCTAATGCATTGTGTAAAACTTCCGAAGCATTCTTCACTTCAGTACTTAGTGCATGTTGCTAAGACACTTAGGATGTTTTGGGTTGCATCAGACTTCAGGAATCCTTACATATATACATACATATATATATATATATATATATATATATATATATATATATATATATATATATATATATATATATATATATATATATGTTTAAACCATGGGAACTCACCAACTTTATAGTTGACCCTTTATATTTTAACATGTTTCAGGTTTGATGCTTGAAAATCTTCTTGTGCTCATATGGGACTTAGTCCTAGATTAAATGAAAGTCTTATGTTATTGGTTGTATCTTGATTGTTTTGTAATTACTTATTTGTCTTGTAATGTTAAATGAATAATGACATTTATTATTATTTCAACTTAATTAGTTCCATGTGCTATGAGCAATCGTCTCCCATTCGTCCGCCCCGATGATTCCGCCGTCGGTCGGGGTGTGACAGATTGGTATCAGAGCCATGGTTATAGGGATTTAGGTTATTAGAAATGGAATGACCTAGACTATAACTAAGTACCCTTACACATGAGTCCTCTCATGTATTTTATATGCTTAGATAGGATTTTACGTGCCTTATGTGTTTATACTTGATTATGTGATTATATGCCTTATGTGTTTATGCTTATACCTTGAATCTTATCAATGCACACACAAACCTTAAATCATATCTAAGGAATTATATGCCTGAATTAAATGGTTTTCAAAATGTGCTTTTGAATCGTTATTCGTGGTTTTCAAGTCTCGTCAAAGTCTATGTCCTATAACTTGAAACATGTAATGCTGGAAGAGTGTGATGCTTGTATCTCGAGGTGTTCTGTCTAGGCAAGGTATTCATATAAATCCAAACAAACCGATGGATCCGTTTACCTTACCTGGGAACCCTTGGAGTGAGCGTCCGCTTATAGGTACGCATGTCTTCATTAAGGTTGTAGTTGACATAATACTTTGATGAGTCAACGTAATGTTTTGGTTTGTAAACCGAAAGTTACACCCGAAACATCTTGTTATTTTGAATTGTTTCATCATTGATTTTGTCCCCCTGAAACTTAAAACTCCTTATCCCATTTCTCTTAACGACCCTTAAAATCTTTCTAAAACGTCTTCCCCTCAAAACCGCACTTATCCTGAAACCCATTACAATGATGCTCACATTCTAAATTGAATCTTTAATCTTAATAAACACAATCCTTGTATCAACGTTACACTAATAAAACTTTGAAACCTTAATGACATAAGAAAACAAGAATCGATCATCTAGAAACCCCGTAAAAGTTGTTTCCTTGAGAAGCTCTTATGAATTCCATATCTTATCCAAAAGTGTCTTGACCATATTTTTCATGTCGTCACGCTAAGCCTTGTATTGATCTAAAACTTGGTGTTGTACTCGTGACAAAACCTTCCTAAATCATCTTGAACCGTTTAAAAAACAAAAGTTTATCAACTAAAATTCTAAATTAATGATTTTGTTCACTTTGTCAAGAAACACATAAAATCATAAATTATGGAATTTAACAAACTTAAGCATAGTAAAACATCAATATTGAACTTGTTGAATTCAAACGCCATCAAGAGTTCACTTGAAAATGTGACATGAAACTCAAGTCTCCTCCTATCTTTGAAGTCAATCTTCTTGTGATTAAATTTCGGGATGAAATTTCTTAAAGTAGGGAAGACTGTAACATCCGCTATTTTCAAGTTATTAACCCGAACCCGAATTAAAAATGAACTTTCATACGATGTGAATTTTCATTATTTAAGTAATCTTACTTATTTAGATAAATCAAATGCATTAAATACATAGTTTAATCTATATTGTAAACTGAATTGTATAATTATCATTCATTAAAGCATGTAAACAACTTATAAGAATTTATTAATTAATAAATAATTTCTTTATAAAGTTATAAAGATTTATTTATCATTTATGGGTTCTAATTGTTAAACTAAAATATATAATTAAATTAGGGAGTTATTTCAAATTTATAAAAACTATGAAGTTTATAATAAGTGATATTATTTTAATTAAAATAAAGTTTACTAAGTTATAAAGCTTATTCTAAATTATGAGTTTTAATTAAAATGTATAATTAAATTGTAAAGTTTTTTTATAAATAATTAAAAGGTTCATAAAGATTTTCTTAAAAAAATTTTGATTAGTTAATTAAATATGATTTTACAAACTTTGGGGTTTATTTGCAAATCTAGAAACTTTAATTGAGAAGTTTGTACATAAAATGGTGAATATTAAACCACAGGGACTAAAACTACCAAAATAATAAAAATCAAATTGAGTTTCCCCTTTTCCCCGTCGCCGCCGACCAAAGAAATCCGGCCATGCTCCGGCCGAACTCCGGTGACTTCCAAACGCTTATTTCCTTTTCAATTTTCAACCTTGAAACGTTCCAATCACTTCGCGAGATCATTTCGAACTTGAATACAACTTTATTTTCGTTTAATCAACGGTTACAAACTCGATTCGATTGAATAACCAAAGTATCCATAACCACATAGTCGTTCGAGCCTTAAAGTTTAATAATAGCTCAATTAATTCAACCTAATTGAACGTCTACCTATTCCTAATCGATTTCTATATTCAATTTAACCTGGCAAACACAATTCCAAGACAAAAGACAATTATCTACATCGCGACCTACAACCGTAGTGTTCATCAACCTTCGGTCGATCGTATGTGAAATCGACAGAGGGCTTTTCATTAGTGAGCCTATTGGAAACATTCTGTGCAACTAATTTGAATAACATTGACGTTTGCATCACGAACTACTTCCAACGTTGATCGCGGTGTTCTTTGTTCTTCTTTCTACCAAATCTATACCAATCAAGGTAATTAAACACATCCTCACACTCGGTTTCATGTGGGAAAGAAAAGCCCCATGATTAATTGGGTTAATAACTTTGAATTCATGTTCAATTTGATCAAAATCGTTCTAGGGTTCTTATGAATGGGGTTTTCTGAAATTAGACGTTTTTAAACTTTATAATTGGGATTTTAACAAACTTGAGGCCTATGGCCCACCGGTAACATATATGGACTACACACATGGGTCCCGGGTTCGAATCCGGGCACCCGCAGGTTATTTTTTTTTATTTTCTTTAATCATTTTAAATTCCATAAATTCTTATTATATTACTTAATCAAAATAAAATTATTTTATTAACTAAAACATTTCCGAAATTACTAAATTAATTTTAAAGGTTTTGAAAAACTTATGATTTTGAATTTAAATACTTTATAACAAGGATTATAAAATATTATTATTTTATGTAAAGTAAATGTTATAAATCTATCATAGTTCAAATGTAGGTTATGTTGAAACATTATAAATCTATATGCTAAATAAATAATTATAGTTATTTAAATATTCATTTAAATAAATAGTTATTCATCTATTCAGTTAACCATATTATATCATAATTAGTTTATAGATTTACTCCTTAAATTATTACTTAAATTCTTGAAACTTATAAAATAATATAATGTGCTATTATACTTTATTATTTTTTTAATGCTTTGTATTATAAGATTTTTCTTTATTAAATCATTTAAAAGTTAGACACTTTATAAAATGATTTTAAATAAGTTTAAAGGCATTTAAATAAGTATTCAATTAATCATCCTTATCAAGTTTAAATAATTAGTTATTAAATTAATCATTTCTTTTCACATATTATACTTAATTTCTATTAAATCAATAAATTGAATTGTTGAATTATTTTTAATTATTCTTGGTCTTAATTGATTGATATCATCTTTATTAAACCAAAACCTAAACGGTTCATTATTATATATAATTATTTAAACTTATTTATCAAAACCCCAAATTCCAATTGAAACCCTAGTTCACGTCTCATTGTTAATCTTATTATCGAATTTAATCTTGGAATATACATTTAGGTAACTTGTAAAAGAAATCGTTGGAGCCTCGTTTAAATTCTTATCATCACCTTATATATATCATGTGAGTTTTCCATGTGAGTTTTCCATGCTCATTTTTACTTTATTTCACACCTTATGGGGTGAAACATGTTAACCTTATAAACTTACACTTGTAAACTTCTTGATACTTGTAAATGCACATGCAATTCCTCTTTACTTTTTGTCATGGTTATTTGTGTTATTGTAAGTCTTATATGAGATACATATTTTGTTTACAATCATTAACTATTGCTAGCTTGGCGACGTCTTAGATCTTTGGGCCTGACAAGCCTATTTGGTGCTAAAGCCGATGTATTGGCGGCTCCTGATGACGTATGCTTGTTCATCATGGGAACCAAGTACACTTAGCCAATCTTATATACTTGTAATCAAGTCGAGGTTTGGTTGTAACTGATTCTATAAGCTTGCTAACTCGTGACCATTGACATGAATGCTACTTGTAA